>APFE030955792.1:16028-77268 GCA_000404065.3 Pinus taeda | reverse complement strand
CCTTCGATGTCAGTTTTCATTATTGACTTGCGATCGAAGGATTCCATGAAATGTTCGACACCGACTCATTCATTCACATCTCATGGATTGTGCTAGGTACTTTGAGAACCATTGACATTACTGGTGGTCTCTCACACGCTTGTAAACAGTTTACATCATTGACTGGTAATCAAGTGGTTTCTACCATGCTCGACATCGACTCATTTATTCACATGGCTAGAATCATACCAATTCGGGAAGTAGAGATGAAGACCCTGGATCTAGTTTCCACCATCCAGGCTGCGAGAAGTTTTTTATTCGTTATATTGTAGACCAATTATAAACAGATGGTTGTGTCCATACTGTGTCTACACGATTCTATGATTATGATGTATTATGAAATCATTCCTGTATCAGAATAGTTAGTCTGTTAGTTAAAGTTTTGATCTGAGTATGGGAATGCCTACCTCAGCGATGATATAATCTTATACATGTATTTTGTGTTGAAAATTGCAGGTTCTAACCGAGCTCTCCACAAGATAATCCTCGAAATGATAAAGTACTTCACCCTTCCTAGATGATATAAACCCTTATCTATTACAGGCTTCGCACTTTAGGGGGCAATCTGTTACACTGAAATTTGTCACCATGACTATCTGCAGTTAATATGGCTCAATCAATAGTCATATTATCCTCCTTGTCAAGCCTAATACCTCTGCTCTTCATGTCAAACTTCAAAAAAAAGAGAAAGTCACTAAAACATGTTTATCTCTAGGTACGCAGGTTCTTTCTACCTTGCCTACGTGTACGCATCCCAAACTCATTGTACCTGTGTACGTGTACGCTCTGAAGCCAAAGGATGGGTGCGTACCCCTGTAAAGGTCAAAAGGCGCGAGTTTCATCTTTAAAAAAGTTACTTGTGGTCACTTCTAGAGCATTCTAGAAGAGTGTTTGACGTGTATTGAGCGCCTCCAGATGGTTCATGCATCCCTATGATAGAGGAACTTATCCCATCAAGAGAGGAGCTACCCCATCCAAAAGAGGGAGTATCCCATTGATGTTGGAACTGAATAACTTCCTCTAGAACACTATAAATACAGGCATTGGGCCAGAGGAGGGGAGGTTGAAAGCTGAACATTCCAAAGGGTAGATGCTGCTGGAATTAGGACTTCCATTGTGAAGCTTGTGAGGAGAGATTACCATCCTTTCTTGTTTCATTTGGAAGTGGGTGAGCTTGTCAAAGTAGAGGAAAACTCTTGCTGGACCCTGGGAGGAACTTGCACAACACCAAGGCTCAGGTTGTAATGGTTTCTTTTTTGTTTCCTTCATACAAATAAGTCCATTCTTCTCAATGATTTGTTGTTAATGAATTGTTTCATATACTCCTTGGTCTATATGTTGAATATGCTTTGTTTTATGGAATATTCAGGTGTTATGTAATCGTTTGATTGTTAGTGTATGCAGGTTTCAAAGTGAAGGAGGAGCTCATCCAGATCAGCGAGGCTAGACTGCTACAACGAGCGTTGGACTTGAGGTAGGATCGAAAAACACTTGGTTTCTCATAGAATGATGTATGTTTAGAGAAGGATTGCTCTTAATTGTCTTGTTTGTCACTAGAGAGTCTTATACTCCTAGGGAGGTTAGTTTTGTCCGCAAAAATAACTCTTTCCGCATGAAAATGGTTACATCCCTTTTGTATAAGAGAAAACAGGGAAGAAATAGACAAACTTTTAGCGCAGAGAAGAAAATGGAGAGACTGTATAGAATTCAGAAAAACACAAGAAGACTTTTGTGCTCACTTTCCTTTCCTTTTTCAACCCAATACTTTGCTTCTAATCCCACCACCTTGGGTAGATATATCACATGCAGAGTGGGTTTTTGAGCCTACCTCTTTTCAAGCTTGAATTTGGAAAAAAATTCGAATTTTTCCTCTTCAGAGCTGCTCTCCGACCTTCCTGTAGAAAGGCTCTTATAGACAGTGTTCCCGCTCCTATAGAATGCGATAATGCTCCTATAGAGCCCAATAAGTGGGAGGGTTTTGAAACCTGGCAGAGAACGACTGGTTCGATGTTCTGAAGGTGGTAGGTGAGTTGGTACAGTTAAGAACTTGTCAATGCAAATGAAAACAAAAGGTGGTGGAGGCTTTGACCGCAATGTACTTAAGTTGATGGCATGATTTGTGGTGACGAGGTGAGGTGGCAGGATGGGTACGTTATCCCCATTTGGACCGTTGGTCCTACTCTAGTGCCATTATGGTATTTCATGTCACCTACCCGCCATCACTTCCATTATTCCCGTTATATGCCA
Organism: Pinus taeda; assembly: GCA_000404065.3. Lineage (NCBI taxonomy): Eukaryota > Viridiplantae > Streptophyta > Pinopsida > Pinales > Pinaceae > Pinus > Pinus taeda. The sequence goes on along the minus strand of APFE030955792.1, from coordinate 74,982 downwards.
CCACGACTACTAGTTTTGAGTTTTTCTTCCCAAGTTGATGGACCACATGTGCTGACTGCATCTTCTGAACTATTGTTTGAATTGGATGAGGCTTGTTTGAACTCAACGAGGGTGGTTTGAACTGAATGAGGATGGCCATTTAAATGGCCACCGATTTCATTTAATTGCAACCACCTCAATGGTTCATGCAGTTCCTAAATAATATTCATGCAATAGAGGAACAGGTTTAGCCACTTACCTGTTAGTCGCTACCGTGCTCTGCATGCTCAGACTTTGGCACTTTGTTTTTTATTTTTGCTACTACTGGTGGTCATGGCCTCTAAATTGGTCGCTTATGCTAGCAATTTTCGATCAAGCACCCCTCCTTGCACATTGCATACATCTTGGCTGCACTGACCCTACCGTTGGAGCTTGTTTTTTTTAAAGGGATCAGCTGTTACAGAAATCCTACAGAATTTCCCGTAGCTACTTCTCCCTCTAAAATTTATAGCTGATGCTTGAGTAGGGACTGAAGAGGCAGTTGAAGAAGGTTCTGAAGGAAAGGAGTAACAACTGGAATACATCAAGTAAGAAACAAGTGAAGAATGTTGTTGTTTTATTCATCATCATTTTTTTTGTTTAAAAACAAAAGAAACAGAATTTATGTGTTTTCTTTGCAGGGATGGAATGGAGAATTAGGAGGATGAATGGTGTTAGGGAGGTTCACAAGCCTTCTGGACAAATTTCTAGCCCTCGGATTCTTCTCTGAACTTGATTTTGAGCTCTCTGTAGTTTCTATAGAAGCCTCCTATAGAATGCACAGAGTTCCCTGTAGGATGCACAATTTTCAGAACAAGCGAGACCAAGGCCTGGGAAAAGACAATGTTGATGGAGGAATGAGCTATCAAGGTTGTATGCAGCCTGGCCATGTCCTTTTTTCCTTGTGTGACCCTCCTGCAATCTGCAATGCATTCAAAAGAAATTAGTTTTTTCTGTTTTTTCTTTTTTTCTTTTCTTCTTTTTTTTTCTTTTTTTTTTTATGAGATAGCTAGGGTGCCTCCAAGAGGTTTTCACCCTTACTGCCTGCCCTAGGCACCTCCAAGAGGTTTTCACCCAGGGATCTTTTATTCTTTTTTGTTTTTTTCTACTTTTGTTTTTCTTTTTTCCTTTTTGTTTAGGGTGTGGGTGGAGTGGAGGCAGAGACCTGCTCCACTACCAACACTATTTTACTCAAATTCTCAATGAATTCCTACTTGGAAAGGGGCTTCCTGTAGATCTTCAACCTATGCCCATTGACAAGCATGGGGATGTCTTCTTCATCGATGGTTTAAATTAGGACTAAACCATTTTCATTTCATTTTTCTACTGTGTATGGTCCCAGCCATCTGTTCCTCAGTTTTCCCTTGAAATATTTATATCTTGAATCATATAGCATCACCCAATCTCCTTCCTGGAATTGTTTTTCTTTTTTTGTTGTCTGTCATGCCATATTTTTCTTTGGAGTTGGATTACCTCTGAGTGGAGAAGGGCCTGCAATCTCTGCTCATCCAACCCATTTAGCTGAAGTAACCTTTCCTTGTGTGCATGGTTGAGATCTAGGTCCAGCTAAGCTGCCATCCTTAATGTGTTATATTCAAATTCTATTGATAGCAAAGCCTTCTTCCTGTAGACTAGCTCATAGGGTGTGAACCCTATGGTGGTTTTCCATGTGGTGTTATAGGCCTAGGTGTCCTCAACCAATTTATTTTCCCAATCTTTTCTGCTGCTACTCACTGCCTTAGTCAAAATCCCTTCCAAAGCTCTGTTAGTGACTTCGACCTATCCATTTTCTTGCAGATGATAAGGTGTGGAAGTTTTGTGCTTAATCTTGTGATGTGTGAGCAACTCTTCAATCAGATTGGAGGTAAACTAACTCCCTTGATCTATGACTAATTGTCTTGGATAGCCAAACTTGTAAAAGATATTTTCCCTCAAAAACTCAGCTACTTTGTCTTATGTTGCTGCCTTGATCACCTTTGTTTCTTCCCATTTTGTCAGATAATCAGTACACACAATGATGTAAGATTTATGTTCTGAAGGAGGGTTGATGGGACCCACAAAGTCCATGCCCCACTTCTCAAATGGCTCAAAAGTCACTTGAGGTTGTAGGGGCATCTCATCCCTTGGAGTAGGTTTCCCCATCCTTTGACATTGGTCACATTGGCTGATATATCTCCTTACATCTTGATGAACAGTGGGTCAATAGTAACCTACTTGCAGAATTTTGAAGGTAGTCCTTTTTGCTGCAAAATGGCCCCCACAGGGACCATCGTGATAGGTTAGGAGAATGTCAGAAACTTCCTCCTCCCTGACAGATCGCCTCAAATCTTATCTGGGCCAAGTTTAAAAAGATTTCCCCCAATTCAGGTGAATGGGGCACTTTTCCTCACAATCTTGCTCTTCTCTTCTCACTTTTCCTCAAAAAACCATGGAGAGAGTACTGAAATAGCAAATAGGCATTCATCTGGCATTTGATCATCCACCATTCCTTCTTCACTTGCAGGCAAATCTAATCTAGACAAAAAATCAACAACAACATTTTCCTTACTCGGCTTATCAACAATGGTCAAATCAAATTGTTGCAATAAAAGTAACCATCTAATAATACGAGCATTTACATCTGGTTTATTCATCAAATACCTAATTGCAGCATGATCAGTGTGTATGAATGTTTGATAGTTGGTGATGTTGTGTCTAAACTTATTTAGGGAATGAACTACAACTAGGAGCTCCTTTTTAGTTACAGTGTAGTTTAATTCCGCCTTGGACAAATTTTTACTTACAAAATATATGGCATAAGGCAGCTTCTCGTCAACTTGCCCTAAGGCTTCCCCTATTGCTTTGTTTGAGGCATCTATGTGAATGTGGAAAGGTAGGGCCCAGTTTGGAGCTCTCAAAATTGGAGCAGTTACCAATTTATCTTTCAAGGTATCCAGAGCCTCTTGACAGTTGTCAGTCCATATGAACTTAGCATCTTTTCCCAAAAGACCAAATAATGGAGAGGCTAGCTTACTAAAATCCTTAACGAATCTTCTATAATACCTTGCTAATCATAGGAAACTTCGAACATTTCTTACCTTTTGAAGAGGTGGGACCCTTTGGATGATAGCAATCTTATTGGGATCCACCTGTAATCCTTGCTGAGAAATTGTATGACCTAGCACGATCCCTTAAGTCATCAGGAATTTGCATTTTTTAGGACTGAGGGATAGGTTCATTTCGATGCACTTGGCTAAAACTTTCCCCAAGTTATTCAAAGCTTCCTACAAGTTAGAACCATGTGGGGTAAAGTCATCCATATAAATTTCCATTGAATCATGAACCAGTTCAGCAAATATGTTCAGCACTACTCTCTGGAAAGTGGCAGGAGCATTGCACAACCCAAAAGGAAGGACCTGGTATGCAAAAGTACCCCAAGGACAAATGAAAGTGGTTTTATCTTGGTCTTCCAAGCTGATTTGGATCTGGTTTTACCTGCTAAACCCATCTAGGAAGGAGAAGAACTTCTTCCCTGGAGAAAAAATTCTTCCCTGTCAGGCCATCTAACACTTGATCTATGAAAGGCAAAGGGAAATGGTCCTTCTTGGTGGCCTTGCTTAGTTCTTGATAGTCTACACAGATTCTCCACTTCCCATTTTTCTTTGGCACTAGCACCAAAGGAGAGACCCATTCACTGTCAGAGATGGGGTAGATGAATCCTGCATCCAGCAACTTTTGTAGTTCTTCTTTGACATTGTCCTTAAGGGCTGAATTCATCCTCCTTTGAGGCTGCCTGACTGGCTCACAATCCTTTTCAATGTAAATATGATGAGTACAGACTAAGGGGTGGACTCCCTTCATCTCCTTATAGCTCCAAGCAAAGGCATCCAAGCGGTTTCTCAATAAGATACACAGTTCTTTCTCCTGAGAGGTGGATAGGGATGTATTAATCCTCAAGGTTCTTTCTGGGTTAAATTCCACATTCTTGACTTGGAGAGAGGTCGGATCAACCATGCAGAGATCAACTACAATATTGGCCTGGGTTTCTTTCACCAACTCTTCTAATGGCAACACACTGGGGGGTGGATTCTGAATCAAGTTTTCAATAAGGTCATCCTCGGTTTGTGGGCCCCCCATGGTATCCTCTACTGCACACAATGGTGCAGAATAGACTTCATCCTCATCTTCCTCCTCCAACCAGAGAGGTATATCATGTTCTAAAAAAGGTTGGGCAGGATGATATAGGACTAGCTGTTTGGACATATGCTCGTTCTTGATTGTCATGTTCCCAGCTCGACAACTTATGTCGGCATATATAGTAGCCATCCAAAGTCTTCTTGAGGTGATGGGATACCCAGTGATCTTTTCCTTTGGCTGGAGAACCAAGAAATCAGCAGGGTACTCCCAAGAATCAATAGAGACCATTACATCTTCCACAATCCCCTCAGGGGTCACGGTGGAGTTGTCTGCTAGCTGCAGTATTGTTGTGGTCTTCCTCAGGGAACCCTAAAGGTTGAGCTTAAGCATAGTGTCCTTGGTCATCACATTAATGGTAGCCCCTAGATCAATCAGGGTATGGGGGATTACCATTGATGTGGACATTGACTACAAGACTCCTAGGGTCTAGATATTTCAGACAGATTACCTGCCCCAACAACAGGTCGGATAGTTGTCCTATGACATTGATAGTTGGATCATCTCTCTTGCGCCTGCCTGTGTGTTTGAAGCACTTCTCCTTGATCATATTATTGCATATGTGCACATCCTTTATGGCTTGGAGAAGTGGTATCTTTACACATAACTGTTTAATTCTCCCAGAAGTCCAGTTTCTTCTGGGGTCGGTTGTGTGGCTCTAGTTAATCTCTCAGGAAAGGGTGGAATGACTTTTGGTCAACTTTCTTATTTTTCTTCCTCATCGTCCTTAGGAGGGGGTTGCCTATCTAGGAGAACCTTCCTAGACCGTAGGTTAATCTCCTAAATCTCCACAGCATAGGTCGGACATGATGTTTCTCCACTATATACCTATTGGGTATATCTGTTATTGGGGTTCGGGTTCGGTTGAGCAGGTATTTGGGGTTGTCTTGGTAGAGCAGGAGGTAATGGTTGAGGTTGAGTAGGTGATGGAGATAAAAGAGCAAGAGGAGAGTTCTACTGGGGCCTCCACCCCTGATGGGTGCATTCCACTGAGGTTGTTGCTAAGCATAAGAGTGAAACGAATGAGCAACTAACAAAGCCTAGTATAGAGGAGGATACAACCAAGGAGGGGGTGCGGACCAGGAAGGATGAGCAGGGGGACCCTAAGAAGGCATGGAAGTGGCTTGATTGGGGTTGTAATAAGTCTGGGATGTCCCTTGTGTTCCCTACTGGTAAGGTCTGGGTCCATGTGGCCTCCTTTGGTTCATGAAATAGAGTGGTTCAGTGGCTCCTTCAACCCATTTATATGCAACTTTAATTCCGGGCAAGGAAGGGCACTGATTCATAGGATGGTATTCTTCACAAACTAAACACACTTCTATAGAGTGCAATGGACATTAATTCCTAGGATGCTTTCTAGTGCACTTGGGACAAAATATGGCCAAAGCCCTCTTGGCTTCCTCGTGCTTCCTTTTGATATGCAAGGTATCCATTTGCATGACAAGAGTCTGCCTCATCTCGCTCTTGAAATCTTTTAGCCGATTCTCAAGTTCATTTCTAAGGGATGAACTAGATGAAGATGTACTGGCTAAAGGTTGACTTCCCCTACCTCTCTTTCTAGCTGACCTAGAATGGTTTCTAAACATAGTCTTTATGTCATCATAAGGCAATTGGTAGATGTCTCCCCCAACTAGCAAATGGAGGGTATCTAGAAGGTCTTCAGGGACTCCTCTAAGCAGAACCAACTTCAAATATTTGGGGTCAAGTGTGCACCTGGCCTTTTTATAACTAAGTTGAAACCTCTCTTCATAGTCTTATAAAGATTCACCATTTCCCATGGTCATTCAAAAGATTTCTTCCTTGGTATCCTTTAACCTACAGTAGTCCTGGTATTTTTTGTTAAAATCTTGTTGCATCTAAGCCCAAGTTGTGATACTGTTTCCAGGTAGCCCCATGAACTAGCACAATGTTGCATCCTTGAGGGTAAAAGGAAACAGTTTCAACTTTTTCTCGTCCTCTGCATAGTGATAGGTTCTACAGAGAACATCAAATTCAAACAAGAAGGTATCAAGATCTTCGGTAGTCAGTCCATGGAAGTGAGGTAAGGCTAAAGGAAATCTCGTTTTGGGTGATTTTTTTTTTTTCCTTCTTGTACCTGCAAAACTAAAATGGATTGAACAACAAATTGTAACTAACTGAAATGAATCTTGCTGAAATGGATATTGCAAAATTGAAATGAAAGTAGGAGATGACTAATCTACGCTTGTTGAAATGAAATTGCATAATTAAAATGAAAGCAAGAAATGCCTAATCTATGCTTGCTGAAATGAAATTGCATAATTGAAATGAAAGCAGGAAATGTCTAATCTACTTTTGCAAAATTAAAATTGTAGAATTGAAATGAAACAATTACTCTACTTTTTTTGAAATAAGCTACTTAGCAGAATGTTGTAGTAGAAAATATAAGAGAAGTATTAATCACAAAATACTTTGACGCTTCCCCAGCAACAACACCAAAAAAGAGTGGTGAGCTCCAGTATTGTAGCAATAATGTTGCAAGTCCTAGGGCTTCTTTCTTTACTTTTATCAACCCGGTAGTTCGTAACAAACTTGGAAGCGACGGTGTTGTATACACAAGTACTAGCTCTTACTATAGGCTGTCACTTGATTAGCTGGTGCAAGTTCGCTAGGAGCTTAAGCCAAATTCTATGAGTTCTCATAAGAAGCTTTTACTATGATGGAAGAAAGCTAACTCTACAGAGGCTATTCTACTTGCAGAAAGAGAAGGAAAACTGAAATGAAACACAAACCCTAGTTTACCACTAACCCTATTTTTGCAAGAAAAAAGATGGAAACTAATGAAGTGAATGCCATTGACTACTAAAAAGGTAAATTGCATTTATTCAAGTTATTTCCAAAGAGAAATGAGAAGAAATCATCTTTTTGTAGTTTTGAGTATTTTTATGCTGAATTGTTATGCTTGTGATTTGACTGGTTGTGACTATGCAGTGGTTTGGTGGCAAAGGAAGATGGAGTTGGCTTTTGAAGATGGTGAGGAAGGTGTGGAGAGGTCATAAGAAGCCCCTAGTACCCTTCTAAAGACTTCCATTGCAATCAGACTTCGAAAAATTACTCATAGGAAATTCTACAGGAGGCTGCAGGGGATCTTCAGGAGGATCTACAGGAGGAGGCCGAAAGTGGTTTTTGGAGGTTTGAAGGAGGAAAAATGATGGGAAAGGGGAAATGAAGGTTGGATGAAGGTGTTGATGGGTATATAACTTGTCAAGGAAGATCAGGGATGAAGGATATGGTTGGATTTGTTCAAATGGGAAGAAAACAGCTTTATGGAAAAACAAAGCAAAAATTAGGGCAGATTAGCAAAATGTGGTGAATGAGCTAGGGGATCTATGAGAAGTGAGCTAGTGCTGGATATTTTATGGAGGAATGATGAGTTGGGATGTCCTACAAGAGATCTACACATTTACTTCTCAAAACTAATCAAAGCAAGAATTAAAAAAGAGTGTTTTGTCTAGCTTAACCTAATTTCTGACCTAAAACCAAAAAATGTTCAACAATACCTTATGAACAGAAAAGCATGCGAGAGAAATATGGTAAAAGGACATGGAATGATCTAAGTAATTGAATCTTAACCAATATCAACTTTTCCAAATCAAATTATCACACTAGCAGTTGCATGAAATAGAAAAAACTGTGTTTTTGGTGGCAACAGTAGTGCCTTGACCTCAAATGATAGTCCCAAGGAGGGAGAAAGGAGATCAAGATCTATTGTTGGCATTTTTAGATCTTTTCCTGTCACTGCAACAACTTACTTAAGCAACTTAAACAAAAACAAGTATTCTAACCATCAAAGGCAACCTAATCTAATGAAGTAAAATGAGTATATGCAATAGATATTAACTCATGAATGGAAACAAAAACATATAAGTACACAAAGGAGGTGTTGGGCAGCTTGGGTTGGGCCTCAAACCAAGAGTTTTAGCCCTCTGAAAAAGATTAGTGCTAGCTCAAAACTTGGTTCATCTTCATTATCAAAAAATAGCAGTTACATCACATAAACTGTTCTAAAAAAGAGCTCGAAAATGAGTTGAGTACAATGTTGCACAAAAGTGAAAAAATATACTAAGAACTGGCTAACCTATTGAGGCTTGAAGCCTTCTTATTTATACAAATGGGGACTCCCAACTATCCTCCTAAGTTTAAGGAACTTGGCTTCCTAGAATTGAAGATAACAGCAGTCCCACTTGATTTGCTCGACTACCCCTTGGAATCATCAATGTGGGCCTTTATACTCTGAGCTGTTGATGGAGGATTCGAGGAAAGGGGTCATTAATGAAGGAGACATCCCTCCTACAAGTCCTCTTCCTTGTTTTCCTCGAGTTTGGCTGCCATTTGCTCATAAATTCCTTGTCTTTGTCCAAAATTGTCCAAAAAATCTGCAATAAACATTCATTAGACTACATGGCAAAGTGACTAACCCAATTCACTCTATTGACATAAATATATTAAAGAACATGCACAAAACTACTGAGAATGGTGGATTAAATCGAAATAAGAGGTAGAATGAGCCCATATAGTTACCCATTTCTGGGGCTCATCAATATGTCTCCTTATCACTGTCTGATGAAGCTAACCTTTGGATTTCCCCTTTAAAACTGCTCTTTGCCAATCCTATAGGTGTTTTTTTGTATCTTGTAGGATTGTATAGTTTTTTAGGGAATCTTGTAGGTTTACATGATAGCCTTTTGTAACTGACTTATTTTTTCCATATCTCCCAAACGGTAGAATGCATTGACTTGAAACTTTTTGAACATGTTTCCATCATCATTATCCACCTCCCCATAAAACAAATTGGTCAATGGATGCACAAATCTCAAGAAAAACTAAAACTGGTTGAAGGTGATGGAGGCTAATTTCTTGGAAACTGTGCACTGAAATTTGATAAAATTTCTTGGTCATGTTACCATCATCCATATGGATCTCCCCAGGAAACAACTTTTTAAATGGATGCATGGATATCAAGAAAATGTAAAAATGATTTTAGGTAATGGAGGATGATTTATCGAAAACTGTGCACTAGTATTTGCTGAAATTGCTTGCGAATGTTACGATCATTCATATGCATCTCCCACTGAAACAACTTGGCAAATGATGCATGGTTTTCAAGTTATGGAAAAAACAAATTTCTACTCTATGTATTTTTGTATCCTGTAGTAAAACAGAGCATCTTGCAGTTTTTTAGGATAGCAATCAAATTGAATAGTAGAAGCTTGAGAATGATGGGTGGATGGTGGAAATAGATGAGGGTGATGGATTGGCATGGCCTTGGCCTTGTTGGAGCATTTTCGCAAAGGAGGAGAAAGTCAAAATTTGACTTCTTGTGACTAAGCTTGACCAATTTTCCTTTTGGTACCAACTTGTTCTTGTTGCTTGCAGATGTTGGAGAGTACATGAATTCATCAAAGAGATGCATGGAGCAAGGATTTCTTTTATTTTTTTCTCTTTCTTTCTTCTAGGCCTACTAGCCACCTTAATGAGGTTTTCAATTAGTAGGTCTGCCTAGGCGCCTCAAAGGAGGTTTTCACCTAATATCTTTTCTTTTTTATCTTTTTTTCTTTTTTCCCAACCCATTGACCACCTCATGAAGGTTTTCAATCAATGAGCCAATTTGAGGCGCCTCAAAGGAGGTTTTCACCTAAGATTTTTATTTCTTTTCTCTTATTTTTCAATTTTTTTTTTTTTAAATTTTTTTTGCTACCCTACTGTACTTGAAAAACAAAATCACTTTCAAGTATAAGAATACTTTCAATGGAGCCATGTGCACATCAAAATGATAGACAAAATCATGTGTAGGCTTGAAATGTATGCTTTGACATGTACCTAGATTTGAATGATCAAATGCTTTGACTTTGATGATATCAAGTGCAATTGAAGAAGAGAGTGTTGCTACAACTTAGTGACTACCTGGAACCAAACCTCAATATAACTTTCATGCCCTTGGGTTGATTGCTTATCTGGATCATTCTTCATGTCTTCTTCTACCATGACCTTCAAATCTTCCTCTTTTCACTGATTGTTCTCTTGAATACATGGAGGATTTGATGGTAACCATGAGGGAGCTCTCTCGATCTCTGATTTTGATGTCTTCGCTTCATCAAGTGCAGCCCATGATTTTTTCGTCTTATCATTTAAATCTTCTTCTTCTGGATGTGGTCCTTCAATGATATCAAGATAATCTCTTTTTTGCAATATTCTACCTGAGCTATGGTGAATACCATTAATCTCAAGAGGAGATGTTTGAAGTGTTGTATCTCAACATTGTAATTAGGTCGAGCTACTTCAATGTGTGGGTTTGGAAATGGTGGTATAGGTAGTTGAGTCGAAGTGTATATTTGAGATGGATGTGGTTGTGGTGGAGGTGAATGGTAAGGATAGCATGGAGTTTGGTATGAAGGATATTAAGGAAAATACTGAGGATATTGTGGATGGATCTCATAAGTTTCTTTCCAACCCTGTTGCCAAGATTGGTTTTGGGGTTGATATGGCCAATGTTTCCAAGGAAATGGTGTGTTCCAATTACTTTGAGGTGGATATGCATAAGCTTAAAATTGTGAATTAGGCTCTTGCATCATATCGGGCTGAATAGGTTGCCACGGTCCTCTTGGAGCTACATAACATAGTTGCATTGGAAATTGACTTGATCCATTGTCCTCTTGGTAAAATTCCTTCAACCTTGGTAATGATGGACAATGTTTAACATCATGTGATTCTACAGCACAAATATCAACATCTTCTTTTTTGTCATTTTGAATTCTTAACATTTCTACTTATTTGGTTAGATTGCTAAGAATTTTTGTTTAAAATCATCAAAAAAATTTCCAAACTTAGCTTGACCTACCGATCTTGATGTTGATTTATCTACTCTTGCTTTTCCTCTTGATTTGTGTTTGCATGTTTCAAAAATTTCCTTAAATGATAATTGATGTACATTGCCTCTACGCATGAGATTAAGGAGATTAATCCATTCATCCCTAATTATTCTAAGTAAGATGGTTTTTAGTGTGTCAAATCCTATATGATGTAGGTTTGCCCTCTTAACATTATACATGAACCTCTCTATTAGATCCTCTAGACTCTCATCTTATTTTTTATTCATTTTGAAGATTTATTCTTTAAGATCATTATCTTTATATTTTTCTAGAAACATATTTTTCATATCATTCCATGATCTTATTTAATTAGTCCCTAAACTCATGAACCATTTAAGAGCTCCATCCTTAAATGTTGCCGAAAATAATATCAGTTTTTGAGTTTTTAATAAGTAACCATAAGATCTACAAACAATTTCAAATTCAAAGAGAAAGGTTACTAGATCCTCTAACCTTAGACCATGAAATTTTGGAAGAAAAGATTCTGGGATGTTCTTCATGTGCACACTACCATCAGTATCTTGAATGGGAAATTCGAGAGGTTCTTCCTCATTTTCATCATCTCCATCCATTTCTTCTACATTATTTTCGATCTTATTCTTCTACCTACAAAATTGAATGGTGATGTGGCTCTTACTTCATCATGTGACCAAATTGGTGGGGGGGCGGGGCGGTGTTGGTGTTCGATATTTTTTATTTTTATGATTGAATTAAAACACTAATGTAATGCACTTTTCTGTTTTTGAAATGAAATATGCCTAATGCTATGAATTTTTGTTTCTACAAAAAGTAAAAAGAAATGAATCAACTAGGGAAGAAAACAATGCATACTTTCGCACCTCCTTGGCAACGATGCCAAAAAGTGATGAACCTCAGTATTGCAGCAAGAATGTTGAAACTCCCAAGGCTATCAAATTTAATTATCAACCCGGGGTTCATACAAACATAAAAGGTATTGACACTATATGTGCGGAATACAATGTGTCCTTCCTTTACTATTATGACGTAATGGAGTGCATGTACTGAAGTCAAATCCTAAACTAATTGTAGAAAATGAAATGTTCGAAATGGAACCTTAACCTATTGCAAGAAATAAAGTACAAGGAAAGAAACCTATTCTAATTGCATAAAGATCATGAACTAAATGTAAAAGAAACATATATTAACCCTATTTATCACATGTGATTATTTAAACTAACTGAGCATGAAATCTAATCTAGAGAGTACTAATTGTTGTGTGCATGTGTAAATATTAAAGAACTCATTTTTTAAATCTTTTTGCTTTATAAATGAAAATGCTAATATTTCCTTGATCTTTGGCAGGGGAGACAAGTGTGGAGCAAGAGGGTTAAAATGGTCTTGATTGCATGGAGGTCAAGTAGAGGCCTAATCCTAGCTTCAATGATGATTTTTCTCAATTCGGGCTCAAAACAGACTTTCCTACAGGATTCTATAGTGATTTCCTATAGGATCCCCTGATTTATTACATGATGTTATATATTTACTATATGAAATTATAATTCATTGAATGACCAAGAAAATCAAATCGAAATTGCATGGGACAAATTTTTTTATTCACTAAGATGTCTTAGGTACGCACTCTAAGTTGAATCACTCAAAAATACCTTTGTTAACCCATGTTAAAAAATAGAAAAACATTACTAGTCGAAAATCTAAAAATTCGAGAACCAATGAGCTAGTAAATCTAAAAAATGCCTAACCTAATCAAGTAAAAATGCAATAGGGTATTTTTTTTATGAAATAGACTTTTTTTGTGATCTAATTCAAGTGGAACAAACTCAATTGAAGCTTGTTAGCATGCTCTAAAAAATAGCTAAAATTTGTTGTTCCTTGCGACAAAGGAGTTCTAGAAATCTAGATTTGGGAATAAGAGGACTAATCCAAGAAGCTCAATGATTAATATGAACTTCCAAAGCTTTTCCAAGGATTAAATAATTCTCGTGATTCTACAAAATAACTTACATCAACCATTTAACTCGATCTTACAACAAGAAACCATTAATACTAAATGCAGAAATAGAAAGAAATAAAAACAAGAGATGCATGTGAATAAGCAGTGAAAAGAAGGAAGGAAAATGATACAAAGGGCTCTTAGGCTCCTAGGATGGCCAATACCAAGTAAAACTAGAGATCTATGGAGGAGAACAAGATTTAGAAGCTGAACATGACACCAATCTTCATTATTTTCATCAATACAATTACATCCCTGCAAGAAAATACAATGGAGCTGCAAAAATACAAGTTCTATCCACAATAACACTAATGAAAATCTATATATAAAGGAAAATTCAACTTGGTACTTATAAAAAATGATTAGGAAACATTCCCCATTAATGGAGGATGCTTTCCCCACCAAAATTCCTTGATTAGTGGATCTGGTCCCCAATACTAGGAATCTACATTAAATGGCAGTAAACACATTCCTAGATTTTCTCAATCATTGGAGTTCCACAATCTATGTGATAATCCCATAATATCTTATTGATTTATTATTTATTATTGATCCTCCTATAGTCGGGGACAAGTCTCTAAATTATCTCCTCCTCCAAATCTTCATAATCTACCCAATATTCTCATAATATTCCACAAAAATAGATAATATTAGGCACAGATATTCAATTATTCATAAACCTTCCTAATGAATATATTAAAGTTAAAAATACATTATCTAATGTAGAAAGAGAGGTTTAATGTGCTGAAGGATGGTCATAGGACTTAAATTAATGTTTAATTTAGAGGTATGGGCCTTAATTTATGTCTAATTTAGAGGCCCATCAATAATCCACATCTTCATCATGTGTACCCTACTATTGTAACCTATGCTTAAGTTGTTGGTACCTGTCATTCTGCTATCCTTCCTAAAAAATTTGTTTCTATAAATCTATCCCATATGAACTCATAGTTGCAATGTGATTTACCTCCACTCTTCTACTAAGAGCATCTGCAACCATGTTCTCCTTACCCTTAATGTACCTAATCTTAAAGTCAAACTCACTAAGCGTCACGAACCATAGAGCTTGCCTGACATTCAGATTACATTAGTGCCTCCACATCATCAATATATGAATGATCGCTACTAACGAAGGATCATGAGTTAAATAATTCTTCTTGTTCTCATTCAATTTCCTTGACTCCTACCATACCAACAGTCCCTCCTACATCAAGACTCCACGAAGTCCTCTCTTGCAAGCATTTATACACACCACAAACTCTTTATCTGGATTTTCAATATTTATAACTGTAGCATTTGCGACCAACTACTTAAACTACTCAAAAACAACAACACATTCCTTTATCCATTAAAATTTATTTCCTTTTATCTGTAATGAGGTAATAGGATAGGAAATCCGTGAAACTTTCCTAATGAACCTCCTGTAATAACTTGCTAACCACATGATTAATCTAACCTCATCCACATTACTAGGAGCTACTCATTCCAAGATAGCTCTAATCGTTTGTAGATCCACTACTACGCCTTCCTTGGAAATAATATGTTGCAAGTAATGTACCATTTTCTAAAATAAATTGTAGCTACTAATCTTGCCATACAATTGATGCTCTCTCAAAAACCTTAACATTGTTGTGAGGTGTTCTACATGCTCTTCCTCTTTCGTAGAATATATAAATATATTATCAATGAATACACTAACTTGTCAATATAAGGGTGCAATACACTATTCACTAAGAACATAAAAATAGCTAGGGCATTAGTAAAACCAAAAGGAACCACAACAAACTCATAATGCCCATACCTATTTTGGAATGCAATCTTGTAGATGCCATCATCTTTGATGCATACCTGATGATATCCTAGTACCAAATTAATCCTTGAGAATAATTTTGTCCCCTTCAACTAATAAAAAAATCATTGATCCTCAGTAATGGGTACCTTTTATTGATCACCACCTTATTCAACTATCTATAATCAATACACAAACTAAAAGTACAATCCCTCTTCTTCACAAACAACATTGTTGCACCCCAAGGTGACACACTTGGCCTTGTCTCTCCCTTTTCAAGCATTTCCTTAAATTGTAACTTCAATTCGATTAACTCTCATTTTCTCATCCTCTAAGGTGCCTTTTCTGCTAGTGCTACTCTTAGCACCAACTCAATAGAGAAATCCACTTCCGTGTGAGGAGGCAATTCTAAGATCTCTGCTAGAAAGACATCCTGAAACTATTGCAAAATTGGATACCTCTTATAGACTTTCGCATCCTCAACATCCTTAACTTTATCACTGGAAACAAGCACTATAAACAATACACACCCTTTTCGACAACTATGCTTAGCCTGCGCAGTTGTAACCATTCTCACTGATGTAGGCGTCTTCTTACCCTGCAAGATTATTTTTCTCTCAATCATCATCCAAGCACTTGATAGACTTCTCATAACAATCCACCTTATTCATTTCAAGGTACAACCAATCCGTACCCAAAAGAATATCATATAAAACCAATGGAATCACACTTAAATGCATTGACGTAGGTATAACATTCAACTCAAATGCACAAGCTCTTAACCAATGATGAACTCTTTTCTTAGTACATGTACCCAATGACACCAACCAAGACTTTGCATGCATTTCTTTTCTCGAAGCACACTTATCCACCAAGTCAACATTAACATAACTACAATTAGATCCAAGGTGAATCAAAATAAAAGTAACTCAATCACACAATTTACCTTCTATCTCAATAATAGATGCATGGTGATCTGCCTTCTTGTTATCAAATTCTTCATAGATTCAACGAATTCTCTACCCAACATTCCCAACTATCTGCACCACCTAAGCATTGTATATCAGAGGCCTCCCACCTTGATACAATGGAAAATCATTGATGTGATAATCCATGCCATTTATCCAACATTGCAAAGGCCCACTACCTCTGTTAAGCTGCTCTTCAGGCTGCAATCCATGTCTCTTCTCAATTACATTAAACTTCTTACAAGGGGAAACATTTTCCTTCTCAACTACATCCTGAGGTCTTGCTCGCTTTGCTGGCCACTTCCCTTTAGCTTTTCCATTCCCTTTCCAACCCTGCTTAGAATTTGTCTTATGCTTTGATTTCTCATAATGATGCTTCAACTTCCCAATGACTTCCTCCAATAATTGAGGCTCATCATACTCAACCATATCCTTAAATTCTAATGGCAGTCCACTAATAAATCTTTGAACTTTTGTCTTCTCATCATTAAGATAAGTAACATACCTCAACAACTTTAGGAACTTAGTAATGTACTTGTAGTGTCCTATCTAGGGTGCTAGACTAGACTATATTTATTATCGACCAAGGTGCGTAGACTTAGAGGCATGTGTCTAAAGTATATAGACATAAAGGATCGTTATCTAAGTCTAATCTACCTAGTTACAACGCTGTCATTCAATTCATTATCAAACTAAAACACACTATGTATCACCATAAATCAAGATTCAATTCATTTAGCAAACCAAAATGCTGTGTATCACTGTAAACCAAGATTTTAGTCCCCTTACAGAGACATCAGACATAAAATCCCTGTTTAGCAAATACTCAACATTCATTAACAGTCACACAAAATAAAGAGATATGGAAATCGTAAGCATAGCGTTCATGACACTACTCTACAAGATAACAAGGGATTGAATCCCTTACAGGATATAATTCACGATCTCAGTGATGATCCATTCAAGCGCATTCATAAACATAAATCATACGCATAACATAAATCAATTTTAATCACTATGCATATTAATACCCTAACTGTAAATGAAATAAAACAACAGTATACCACGTTACGCAGGCCCGTCCGCGTTCCAGAGGTATACTGGGTTGTGATCCAACGATTACCAAATCAACACAACGAAATCGTGACTGTAATGCAAGTCTTTGATATTAAAATTGAAACTCTATTTTTGAAACAACGATAATGATAATAATACGACTGATTCAGAACTATGTTTACATATGGTTTTTCATCCCTTGAAAACGAATGTACATTCATGAGCAGGCTGTTGCTGCTTTTACCACATCGCGATTTTTGAAAATGTTTCTATCCTATACTAATTTCAAAAAGGAAACAAACTAAATCAACTTAGGATGCGTGCTGTTGCTTCCTTTGTCGCCAACATGCCATAGTTTGACCTTCGTTGACCGCGCATGTAGGAGGCTTGATTCTGCTATGGGATAGGTGTTCGTCCATGCTTGGACATTCTGCTTTTCATCCCTACCCTTTGCTCTAGCCTAGATGTCATGCCACATTTCAAACAATAAACCAATTACAAGATGTTGGAACTTCCTGTAGCCATTTTGCCAAAAATTCATAATTCATTAACATAAAACCCCTAAATTAATTTCAATGCAATTTAATAACTATAAGACTATTAACTAATCAATTTCCGAGGGATCTGAGAGATAAATGATGAAAAGAGGTAGGCAAATGACATGTTTTGGGAGGGAAAAAAGGGTCATGGAATGGTACCAACAGTACTCCTCATCTGTCATAGATCCCATCTTCCTCTCATAGAACTCCTTGGATTTTCTATCATAGTACCTTTCTCACAAATATTTCTTCTTAAAGTGTCACTTAAATTCATGTCATCTCAACTCCTCTATCCTAATGTCTCTGGCATGATTCACATCTTCCCAGCATATGTCTTCTTTCCCTTTGAGATTGAAAATAGTTATCCTAGACTTTATGTTCTTAGTATAGTTATGCAACTCAAATAACTTCTTCATTCCAAAAAACCATGCCTTTGCAACCTCTAGTATCTTCAACTCTCCATTAAATGTAGGTCGCATGGATTTCTTGAACTCATCCAAGAAGTATCCCCTCTCACTCCTTTGTAAGGGTGATAGTGATCATTACCATAATACCTATCTAAACCGAAACTAAAGTATAACCCATATCCACCACCTCTCCTATCAGGTGTATCGAAAAACCTGCCATCTTAGACTATGTCATCCATGTCTAACCTGTGCCCACCATGAGACCTACTAAATATGCCCCATTAGTCCTATCCTCCTATCCTTAATTGAACCTTGGTTGTATCTGTCTCTGAAAGTTTGACAAACAATGAAGGATAACTGCATTGAATTTTTCCTATTTTTCTTGTGTCTTAGAAAGTCTTTCCTATGACTGAATGATCTTGTCATTATACACTTTGTAATTATTGATTTGTTCATCTACGCTTCTCAAGCTATCTAGTATGTTAGGAGAGTACCCATCTCTATACTATTCATCTGATCTGTAAAAAGAGTCTCATTAACTATAATCCACCATTCTGCTAGTCATATGTGATCCTCTACCTCCTGCAATAATACCATGTAATCTAACCAAATATAAACATAATCAACACACCTCAGTTGAGTTCAAGGGAGGCTATCTCATTTGCAAAATCAATCCAGATTAGCACGATACATATATACATATTTATACCAATATATCAACATCGTGCATTATAACACTAACTACATACAATAACCTCATGCACGAAATCCATGACCATGAAAATGCATGCATAACTATCACATAGACACTAACATGCATGCATCCAGCCCAAATATTGAACCGTGCTCTTACACTAATCTATAAAGATCTCCTCCCACATTTACCCAGTTTAACTAGCCCACAAGGGTAAACATGATCTAATGGCTACTATTACATGAACTAATCTCCTAGATCCAATTAAGTGAGGCTAACAACTAGAACTTACCAACAACAAACTAACATCCTATAGGGTTGACAAGACACTCAAAGGGAAGAAGACCACTCCTAGTGCCCAAACCCTGAGCTAGATTTCATTTTTAGTGACTTGGACCTATAACTTCATGCATGAAAAGGCCTCGATATGGCTATAGGCCTCCAGCTACAAGCATAAGCCTGTAAGAGTGTGACTATGGCCCAAAACTTTCAGTTTGGAGGGTGTGCCGGATTCTGATCCACTAGTTTAGGCTACCCTCTAGAACACTGCCTAGAACTCAGTGAGACTTTCTAGAATGATAAATATCATTAGGACAAAGCCATTCATACAAAAAATGATCAAGTACTTGATCTAACTAGGCCTAACCATGATATTCATTTCGTTAAACATATCGTGAACATGTAATCTACATGTCATGAATGCATATATGAACATAGGTGTTTGAAACTTATCTGAGAATCCCAAGAAGGTTTAATGGACTCTCTTAATATCTTTAGTAACATATTTTATCTCATGCATTCATTAACCATTCATCAAATAATCAAAAAATATCAATATCTATAGCTAGAACCTATTATGGAACCATGCTTATAACTAGCATATAACCATAATAATAACCATGATAGAATAGGCATCAAAGCCACCTAATAAAAATTACAGGTACTCATAACTTACAATAGGAAAAGAGCTATAAATAGAATATGCAAAATCCAAACAAGTTAGGGATTTCCATGTACCACCCCACCATAGATTGGGTTGAACCAAATCTTTCTTTCAACCAATCACCCCTATTCCATATTCCAATCATGAAAGTGGGACTCAAGACATAAACAACTAGGGATTCCTGGAGATTAAACCACATCCACCCTCATCCTCCCACAATATTGCCAAAACCAATCAAGATATCACATAAGAAAATAGATACATGAACAACCAAGGCTTTCAATAGATTAAACCACCTCCACCCTCAGGACACCGCGATCCCACCAAAACCGCTCAAGAGATCACTACGCCCAAAAACAAGTTTGGATGCCTTAGAATTTCTCCACCACTACTTTGAGGGACTTTCTTGTCTCCACCCACTTGTTGAGGGCTTCTGGGAGATTAAAACAACTCCACCCCCAACCCTTGTGAATTTTCCTGAGACCACCTCACCTAGTTCCAAAATCTTTTGGCAATCCAAAGCTCAATAAAATAGCAGAACCCCATCACCCCATGGCTATCTGAAAATGTGTCACACCTACAAAAGCCCATGTCAATGATATCAAAAGGACCATATACACAAATGCATCTACCATGCATTCACAAACCAACTAGGAAATCACACACGCAGTATGTTACCTGCAAGTCTCCTCGCTGAATATTTTTTATCCAACCTTCCTTGCTTATCCTTTTCTTTCCTTGTCCTTTTTTTTCCTTCCTTTTCTTGTTTTTTCCAATGATATAATGCTCAAAGAATTCTCTAATAGTGCAATAGTATGAGAGAATAGAGAGCTCCAAAACTGAACTGATAAAAGTTGTGAACTAATCCTCATAAGTCATTTTACCATTGAGGCCTACATTTTCTTCAATTTCCTTCAGTTTTCCTCTCATGCAAATTTGTGACCTTTCATCTCCCTTTTCTCCTATTTTCCTTTATTTTCATAAGTGATTTCCAATTAATTCCTATTTTCCTTTTCCAATTTCCTTAGTCATAATAAACCAAAACTGAAACCCACTAGAATGTTTTTCCCAACATTTAGCTTGGACTATGTGTCCCATGCTCATGGTCCTATTTTTCATTTATTAAATTTTATTACATTAAGTTTTAACTCTTGGTTGTTACAGTGATAGACTGGGTCTTAGATGAAAGTTACATGAGGCGCCACTATAACCAATACATGTATACTATGGATATTTACTAACACTTAAACTCGTTCTAAAAAAAGTTTTGGTTGAAAGAATTGAATCCAAGGAGGCCATCCTCCTAGTCCTAGAAGAGATGAAGTAGGACATGGTCTCTATGGATCCTAGGCTTGGATGTTTAGAGAAGTAATCATGCATTCCTCATGATCCTGACAGATCCTCATACAACAACAAGGATCCCATTCCCGTTGAAGTCATTGATTTTGATAAAGCTTGACGATTTCCTTGCAAATGCTCTATTTTTATACTACTATTTTTAAGTTTTCTTGATTTTTGGTTAAGAATGACCCTAAAGAACCCCATAGACTAGTCTAATATTTTTGGTTTTTATACTTTAATAAAAATGCATTCTTCTTCGTTGATGAAACAATCGAAGTTCTAAATCTAGCCTAGTTATAGACAATAGATGACACACATGGATATATTTGACTTAACGGAATAAAAAACTTCATTTTATGGGAAAAAAATAGAATGATGCTTAGTGGCTCTTATGAGTTAAATTATATGGTTGCACTAGCCATTGACACACACAGGGAAATTTATTTAACTATTTTATTCATGATTTTTCCTTCCGTTGAAAATGAGAAACAAAAAAAGTCACAAATAATATTAATTTTTGCAATTTTTTTTCTTCTCTATTTTTTATTTTACTTTCTTACAATTGTATTTAAAAAGTGGGGAGTTGACAATGTCAGATGAGGCAAAAAGATAAATTAAATGGCCTTTGATTAGAATCAATCCATTTTTTTTTTAAATTTGAGTTTTCTATTCATTCAAATCAGAGATACACGTGTCATCTGAAGTCTATTTTGGTCTACACTAGCGAAACTAGACCATATATAGAAATTAAATTTATTTGTTTACTAGTAGGATGGTTTTTTTTATCATAGTCCTTAAAAAAAAAAAAAAAAAAAAAAAACCAGTGTATAGGATTCTCTGGGGGCGTTCTTAACCAAAAAGCATGAAAAATTAAAAATAGAGCATCTATAAGGAAATAATCAAAATTTATTAAAATATGTGGCTTTAACAAGAATGGGCTCCTTGTTTTTATTTAGGGAGAAATTTTGATTAGGATGGATGCCCATTTTTTCTCTAAACATATGATCCTATGATATGTGGAGCCCATGTGTTGCGACATCTCATCCAGGATCAAGGGGATGGTCTTCTTGACTTTAAAATAACCCTATAAAAATAAAACAATAATTAAAATAAAAATGAGCCACCGTATTGACAACCCCTGGTATTCATGTGGAATATAGCCTATTTAAAGGATAAAATTAAACTAGCTTAGATCCATCTTAACTCCTGATCTACCAAGCATCGAGAGGGATCAATCAAGTATTTTTCACTCTAAAATAGGTTTTCATCTAAAGATATTTGATCCATCTCAAAACTTGGTATATTTAAAGTTAAGATCGATCTAGGTGGGTAATTGCATTGAGAGGCCCTCTCTAGCCTAGTATGATAAAGATGTTGTAATGTAATGTTTACCATTTTGACTAAGTCAAACCACATATAAAAAATTAAAACAAATTTAAAAAATAAAATTAAATAGAAAGATTAATGTAATATAATGTGAACATTTTAACAAAATAAAAATAACCCTAAAAAATAACTCGTGGTATTGACCAATGGTATTCATGTGGAATGTAGCCTATTTAATGTGGGGAATTAAACAAGCCTAGATCCTTGTTGCTTCAAAATGCATCAACCAAAATCTTCAATGTGACTTCTTTCGAAAAATATTTTATTCATTAAGCCTAGATCCATTTTAACTCCAGATCTACCAAGGGCTGAGAGGGATCAAATATATTTTTACTCTAAAATAGGTTTTCTCCTCAAGAGAGATATTTGATCTCACTCAACACTCGTAGATATGAAGTTAAGATGGATCTATGCTGGTTTAAGATATTTATTTATAATGATGATGGCCGACATTAACTAAGATGGATATGATCTATCGAAACATAAAAAGGTAAAATATTACTCAAAATTATTTACCATTTTGTTTTTATTTAAGAAAAGTGTTTCATGATCAACATAGTTAGGCTAATTCAAAAGGTTAATAAGATGGATAATTTAAGCGAATTTTACAATGAAGTTTGTGAGAATTTATTCTTATTTTAGTATTATTCATTTTCTTCTTAATACAAGTTAAAATATAGAGATATTTTTTATTTCAAGGTTGCTACTATCAATTTATAATTTAAGAGAAAGTGTTTTTCATCTTCAACATTTTTAATATTTTAAAGGTGAAAACCTCATGTTGTTTTGGGAATTGCCGACAACATGTTTTATAGTGAATTTTATCAGAGTTTATTCTTATTTTAGTATTATGCATTTTCTTCTTAATATTGGTCAAAATACAAAGATATTTTTTAATTCCAAGATTGTTGCTATCAAATTTTTATTTTACCAAAATTAAGCTGTGTTTTTTTTAATTTAAGAAAAAATCATATACTTGGTATTTCATTGAAAGAAAAGTATAAAAAATATCATTTAATTACAACCTCCCTAATTATTCTTCCAAGAGCTATGTCATTCTAACAATCCATAACCTAAAATAGTCATACATAAAAACAGTTAAGGTCCCAACGATTTCAACTACTTCAATTTCATAAAATGTTGTTGGCATTTCCCCTTACGACATCAATGACTTTTTTCTATAATCGCTGAATGTCATATAGGCTAGAGTAATTCTTCGTTTTATCTTCTATCTACATCAATGTTGTGTTTCAAGTGGATATATGATACCTCCATCTCCTCGAAAAAATCCTATAATTGGAAAATTATTTGTTGCCAAGGATTTAGAGTCAGATTTTGTAATGCACTGATCCTTATGAACTAACCAATAACCTCTTGAGAATTGCCAAAATTTTGAAAACGCTTCACCTTCTTGACATTAAAAAGTTAAGGATGAGCTAAAGCCCAATTAATTCTTCTTTATTATTATTTCCAGACCCCATCCCTAGGATAAGAATGAAATTGCGATGGTTTTTTAGGTCAAATGCAACTCCCACTCCACATGAAACCTTGATATGACTTTTGGCTCCATTAAATAAGGATCAAGAATTCAAAGTATCTAACTTAGGCCTAATTTGAATTCTATTCTTCGTTTTTATAACTTAAGTGTTGATTTTCTTCATTGCTTCTTTTTTTTTTTTGCACCTCCTGTCATATATTTGAGACCTAATTATCAAATATGGTCTATTCCAATGTAACCAAATATTGCAAAGGAAAAAACCTGGAAGGAAGGATAGATGCTCCAAATCTAGGGTTTTTTTCCACTTTGTGAGGCATTCCTCTAACAACCTACTCATCCATATCCCCATGTAGGCCTCCTCAAACAAGATCATTTACAACTCTTCTTGCGAAAAGTCATCATCCACAAATAGATATGTTATTGAATCTGCATTATCGCAATAAAGTGGGGATCTTGTAGGACCTTCCCATCCTCACCTCTAAATGTTATTATGTGTGAGGATCCTATTATTTAATACCAACCATAGAAAGAGCCATATATTTAAATGGAAACACCACTTCCAAAAAACCTTTATACCACTAAAAAAGGGTTTATCTCTACTTCACGCATCACCATCATTTCATAAGCTAGTTTTTCCATCACCACCCCACATTCTTTGTTCATTTTCCACATGGGTTTATTTTTGTCTTTTCTCATTCTAATGTCATTTTATGCAAGATAAAAATTATTTCCAATGCCATTCTAAACTCGCTAATAGGATGGGAGCATTAACTAATTTACAAGGTCCTTGGGACATCTCATTGGCACCGGGATCAACTACTTTAGAAAGACCCCCTAGTCAGTTTCATATGTTTCCTTGTTGATTTCATCGTTTACTATTTTTAGTAGTTTTTCAGGTCCTAAACTTCTGGAGAAATGTTAACCCCCTAAATGGTGTTTTTTTGAGTCTGCGGCAGGCCCATAGCCATAGGCAAGGGCTTGCATTGAAACTTGTAGTACTCGGTGGGACCTTTCCAACAAAGTATCATACACACCAAACATAGATAATGACCAAGTTACGACCCCTGGAAGTTGGCTGCCCAACTAACCCCAAGGAGGCCCAAAAACTCTTGGTGTTACATCTCCTAGAGTTATGGTTTTGGTTGTTTAGGTTTTTCTCATGTTTTCTAGTAACAAATAGGCCCTTGAACCTCATTGTAACAAAGTATCGAGGCATGTAGCCGCCACATCTTTTCTTAGAGATAAGCTACCATATCCCGAGCTATCTTATTTCCACTATGTTTGTAAAGCATAGTTCAGTATTTTTCTATTAATGAAATGAAATGTTTTTTCTATGGCATCTTTGTGTTTAAGATTATATCTATAAGTTGTTTCATTCCTATTTAAGTTCGGATCACACTATCGAGAGGTGTTCTTCAGCCCAGTATGTTAGAGATGTTGTAATGTAATGTAACATAATGTAAGGTAAGGTAATGTAAACATTTTAACTCATTCTAAATAAAATACCAAAATAAAAACAACCCTATAAAAATAAAATAAAAATAAAAATGGCATTCATGTGGAATATAGCCTATTTAATGTAAACATTTTAACTCAATCAAAGTAAAATAAAAAAATAATAATAATAATAAAAAGTGGCCCATGGCATTGATAAAAATAAAAATACAAATAAAATAATAATAAAAAATGGCCCATGGTATTGATAACTGAGGATATTGACTGATGGTATCCATGTGCAACATAGCCTATTTAAGGGGGGGAATTAAACCTTGGATTTGTATGACCCTTGCATACCTTTTCCTTCTTGGAGCATTGAACATGATGATCAGTTGCATCAAAACCTGAGTGAGTTAGGCAATTTATACATTTGCAGTAGAAGGTAAACCTATATGTTCACAATAGAAGGTAAACACAGATATATTTTTTATTGGTTTACCTTGTGATTCCATTTCAACCTAAGCCACCATAAAGTACTCGTGAATAAAAAAATTATGGTCTTTGTTTTGAACTTGTAATTTTTAGGAACCCAAAAGACTATGCTATTCAAGCTCATTTCCTTCTAATATTTAGTAGCAAGGGTAATCTTCTTAAATTTTCATAAATGAAGTATTATATGAATAACAAGGTGCTTGAGTCTAGTTTTCCAAATACTGAAATCCAATTCTATATAGAACAGGGAAGGGGACCTTTTTGTCCACTATAGTTTTTGGATGAAGTAACTAAACAAGATCTTATTGTTTTAAGTGTTCAAATTTTTATTTTTTATTTTTTTTAATTAAAACTTCAAAGTATTGTTATAAAATTATTTGTAAAAATTCATCCTGAAATATGATCTCATTTTAGTGGCTTGGACTTTAATTATTAAGTTTACAACTAATACTTATTTTCCATTAAATTATATAGACATGATACACATGAAGATTTGTTTTCAATAAAGTATATGACATATTATAAAACATATATTGAAACCCTTCTAGGAGAACAAACGCCAAAGCTTGTTCTTTTATTGATTTAAAAATAAGAGCACCTACTCTATTACATCAGTATGTTTGTGAGCCACCACTCACAAAAAGAGCCAACTCCCTTTGATTGTTTGCTAGCACCCACTAGCAGGAAGCACCAACTCCCTTCTTTTGTAGACATCTGATCAGCTTACCAGAAGAACCAACTTCATGGCTTTATTGCAAGCATCGAATTGCAACTCCCTGGATTTATACAAGCATCAACTTACAGGAGGAACCAACCTCCAAGCCTTCCTCAAACATCCATTTGAGATGTAAGCACCAACTTCTTGTATGGAAGATATAGTCCACACTCAATAAGGAACCAATGTTCTCTAAATATGGTAGCCACTCTACTAGACATCAAATCTGTTCACCTCTGGATTTGTCCCACGCAACATTCTCTGTCCTACTCAACAACCTTCACTCTCATTCAACAACATACTTTCATACTCAGCCCTTGCATAACCTTGCCCTATGCTCATTGTGCTAATTCTATAACAAAAGACACTCACCTATTGGCTCTCTATTCTCAATAGCATACACTCTACTCTCGACCCTCTTCTTTAATGTAGGCACTCTTGGCCCTTATCCTCTACATAGGAACTCTCATCCTCTCTTTGCAGCCCAAGCACACTTGGCCTCTCCTAAGAAATGCACACCCTTATATATCTTCCACACAAATATCTCAACAACACTTCTATCCACCTCCCCCCCACCCCATTGCTCAATTTCAAATCTTATTTTTGTTCCTCTACTAAAATTTGGTCAATGTTGTCTCTGTTTTCCTCCATTCTTCCCAATGCATGGCTTCTAAATGTTTCTCTCATAATGATAATTAATTCTCATTCAAATTGTAGGCTACATCAAGGCTTTCCATGCTTTTTGATTGCTCACAAATCTCAAGATATACTTCAGCATGACTTCTCTATGTTTGGTATGATCTTTATTCAATTCCATGAAGTGCGCAAGGAATACCAAGCATAGTTGTTCTGGAGTCAAATTCCACCTCTACAGATCATGCTCCTTTCTATCTCAATACCCTTCCTTCGATAGTGACCATTGATTCCATTGCAACATCTTCGCAATTGTAGTCCTTGCTACCTTGACTTTGTTCTCTTTGTAGTTTCCATTACTTTACCCGTTGACTCATCCATGCCTACATAATCAACCTATAGAGGTCCTCCAAATATGGCACAAGTGCCAAACTTTGCCCAAGGTGCTAGAGCAGTACTAAATAAAATTTTGTGGCCCCTTTTTTATTAGATCCCCTCTCATGTTAGCGCCTAGCCCTTTTAGTCCTACAGGAACTCCTTTTTTCTTTTGTATTTGGATAGAAGGCCCATGGTCGTAATAACACACATAACCACTACAAGACCGAGACCTGGGTGCCTTTTGAGCTATATCCCTGAGGTTTTATTTTCTTCATTAACATATTCACGCACTTGGTCTCATTTTTTAAAATAGGGCCATTGCATATGACTATCGACTAGGAACTTAGGTGCTAATTCCTTCAGCGTCATACGAAGGGCCTATCTCCTTGTGTAAATTCTCTATGCCCTTGATTCTCCTGACTACATGACCAAACTTAAACACATCACACAAAGTTCCCTATCCTAGAGCCTCCACAAAGTTCTTTTAATAAGAGATTAGAGGATTTACGACCTTCGTGGTATACTGGTAGGGTGACATCATGCTTATGTCATTAACCCCACATTGCACTTATTGTGTGATGATACATGTTACCCAAATTTGGCCCATTAGGCCATGCAAGAATGTTGAATCATATTTCTACATTTCCCTCGTACAACCATTTCATGTTGATGTCATATGGCATCAACAACTCCTAGGAGCCAATCAAATTCTACCATGTGCC
Source organism: Pinus taeda (assembly GCA_000404065.3). Lineage (NCBI taxonomy): Eukaryota > Viridiplantae > Streptophyta > Pinopsida > Pinales > Pinaceae > Pinus > Pinus taeda. The sequence continues at coordinate 46,934 of APFE030955792.1, read as the reverse complement.
TTGTCGAAGGAGAGAGAAAGGGTCCCTCAATCCTTTATTTTGTAAGTGATTCGATTTGTGAATCCCTACTCCCTGCAACCCCGACACTTTTAAGGAATTCAATTAATAAGAGGTTACAGGGTTCCATCCTTCTGAGGTTCTAGGTTTCCAGGTTGGGGTTCCTAGCTTCCTAGTTCCCCAACTCACTGTAATCCTATAGCCTTTTTAATAAAAAATGAGGCTCCGACCTTTCTGGATTTCATACTTCTAATGCTTCCAAAATTTCTTGGGTTTTGGGCTTCCTGCTTCCCTAATTCACTATAATATGATAGCCTTTTTAATAAAACCTTTGAGCTCTGACCTTCCGTAATTCCAATCTTCCAGGTTTCAGGGCTTAATTGTCCCGTGGGGTCCACTCTGTGCAATTAATAGATAATCAAAGGCCCCATCAATATCATTTGTCAAACCAACGTGTCCTAGAGTCCACCTCTTGGCACTTTCATTTTGTGCACCACAACTATACTATCGGGGTAACTCCATGAGTCGAGGTTGTCAAGTGGGCTCCACCTATGGCGAATGAAGAAAGGCTTCCACTACTTTGTTGTCTTTCCACATATTCCAAACACTTCCTTTAGTGGCTCCACCAACCTTCTCTGCTATTTATTTTGGGAAAAAAACCAAACTAACATGCTCCAAGGGGTCCTCCAACCACTTTAATTTTTTCCACTTCGACTCTGGGCACCTCAAATTTGACTGGGAATAACTCCTAATGTAGAAGGCCATTTTCAAACTTCCACATACTATTGTAAATGTATTTCTAGGCACTATCCAACTATGCCACTTCCAGGAGAATCTGAGATGAATTAATAAGGAAAAAATGTATTCTAATCCTTGGAATCCCAACCATGATAGTCATAATATTATGGCTTCTTTAATAAGCCTGCTACTGTGATGATTCTCTACAAGATACTGCAGTGACTATGGGACTCCCTCTGAGCTTGAGACATCGAGGATATCAATGCTAGCATAGTTACCATCACAACTAGGCTAGTGGATATCAAACCCATCATAGACTACCACAAACATCCATGCTAGTCTATTTGATATCAATTCCAACACTCTTGCCAACTGTTAGACAATTCCAACTACCCAAAAATCTCCCCATTTAGCATTGATGGCAACACCTAATCACATATCCACTTTGATGGCCAATCCTTATGCTTCTTCCAAACTTCTCCTAGTATGAGCTACCAATGGATTTCTCTCCTCTACATGGGTAATCAGACCTTCTCCAATAAGCTTCCCTCCCCCTTTGACATTAATGGAAAATGGATACAAGCTTCTATTCCTCCCCCATGCAAGCACTGACTGTTAATGACTGAGGGTCTAGCTATTGATGTGAATTCTACTTTGCAGACTTATCTTCAAGGGATGATAGTTATTTCTGCTCTAAAAACTAGACATATATGATATGCCCCCCCTAAACATATTCTTCCTCCTCCTTGATAATATTCTAGTTCTAGACACCTTATGCAATTTTCTAAAGTACTCTTCTCGCAAATGCATATTTTGTATTGTTTAGAAGTAAATTGGTACCAATTAAAACTACTCATAGTATTTATGTTGCATGAAAATACCATCCATAGTGATGCATTCAATATTTACTTCTCACTTTTGTTGATGCTTGCAATGGTTGTGCTCACTTCACTTGAGCATCTCCATTGACCAACTCTTCTCCCCTTGAGATCATACGTATGCAAAAAGGGCTTTCATTCCTATGCAACATTTCTCCTTGAGGCTGAAAAATGTTGGTTTCTACTACTACTAAAGAAACAAGCCCTAAGTCAATGCTCTTTGATATTTTGCATCTACTTCCTTTCATATGTGTGGGGATATATCTTGTGGACCTGACTTGTCTATGGGTTTTCTTTCATTCCACACATTTCATGCAACACCTTTTCTCACACAACATAAAATGTTTTTGTGTACTCCCCCTAAAACTATGATGGATTCTCTAACCTTTCTCTTTCTATGTTGATACATTTTAAATAAACCAATTTATTATTGTAATTAGCAAGGGGACTTGACCATACCTCCAAAGGTCAGATGCATTACTTTTAGTATCCTTTCCTAGCTTCCTGCATCTGACTTATTCGGCCTCTCTTAAATCCATTCTCTTCTTTCAATGCATAGAACCAAAGGATCTACTCCGTCTGAGTATATTATCCTCCTTCTTCATCCAAACCTTCATTAGTCGTGTCCTAACAACATCATTTCTTTCCAACTTCTCCTTTTCCCATATTTAGGCCTTTTCTTTCCTATGAATGGTTAGAGGACACTTCTCCTCCAACTCCTATTTCTTCACCCAAATCCTCTTACTGCCTTTTTTCTTTATTTGCAAGAGAATGGTAATTGGGTTGTCACTTACACTCTTCACTTGAGGCTTTCACTGATTGTAGTTGGAGACTATAGAGGACTTTCTCCCTACAAGTCCTTTTCACATATAGCATTGAAGACACACTTGGATTCTTATTGTCACCGCTACAACACCCTCCAAATTTTTGGCCTACGCTCAATTTCAGAGCCTTCCTTGGTCTTGTAAATTGTCGTTGAAAACATTGAAACTTATCCCATGTGTTTTATTGATATGTTTTGATCCCTTTTGCAAGATAAGAAAAATGTCGTATTTTCCCAGGTTAGTTGTTGCACATTGTGTTTAAGACTATTTTGGTGGTTTAAAGGGGATATCTTTGTGTAAATGAGTTAATCCAACCATGTAAACATTTGTCGCACTCATTTCTAAAGTTTCAAGGATTGTCAAACAAGTGTCGTCACAGTCGTCACAAAGTGTATCTTTAGTGTCGCACTTGTCGTAAGTTGTCATAAAGCGGTCACAATAAGGGAAATGAATTGTTTATGTGTCCTAGATTATTTATGTTGTTGTGTTGTCAAGTATTCTAAGTGTGTTATCACAGTCGAAGTGTTATCATTGATCACATCAGCCTCATTAATGTCACACTTAGCCATTTTTTGAAAATATTCTCGACCAAGAAACCTAGCCATTTTCTGAAAAGATTCTCGACCAAGAAACCTAGCCTCTTCTAGCCTCCTTGAACTACAATGTGCAATGTGTAGTTCCTTCCTTCCAATGTTGTTGCATTGCAGAGTTCTAATGCTTAAGCCTCGACCTTGGCTCCAAAAATTGCACAATCCATCCTCCTAGCTAGGCATTAACGCACATTGCACAATCTCTAGCCTAAATTTTATACCTTGAGCCCCTGAGCTATGTAATTGCACAATGGACCAGCCTCCTTTATCTCTCATATGTGTGTTGTATGCTCATCTAGTTCCAATCCCCTCAACATGTCACACTAACCCCTGAAATTGTGTTGTTTTCTTCCTCGGCCTAGCCTAGACTACACATTACACAGTCTCAAGGATCAAGGTTCACCCTTGACTACTTGAACTATGCAATTATGTAGTCACTGAGCCCTCCTCCTAGCTTGTCACCCAATTCTAGCTTAGCTAATGGATCAATGTGTGTTATCTTAGACTAGGGGTATTCATACTGATGTCATCTCATCATGAGTGAATTGTAGATACAAGTACCTTATCATACCATGGCGAGATGATGAAGAAGTAGACGAATAAGGGAAACATCCCGAAATACATCTTTGTAGTTAATTATGCAAGCTAATTGATCGAGAGAAATCAAAGGGACACTAGTTTTTGATCACAACCCAAGACTTGAGATCATTGAATATTCCTTATCACCAAGCCATGAGGAGGTGAAAAGAAGGAATTCTCAAGCACACACTTAGTACACAGCAAAATCAGTGGCTTGACATTGCCACATCATCAAGCAGTCCATGTAAGTAGTGTCATGTCATGTCATGAGTTTTCACATGCCATACTAATATGGTGGATAATGTAATTCACGTTTAAAAATGTATTGTAAAGTGAAAGTCCAAAGGACATGTATGATATAGGAAGACTGATGTAAAGTTGAAATTTCATAGAAGTCAAACAGTCATGAGGGTAGATGAAGAGTCACAAGGAAGGTGTAGCATCACCTCCTCATTATTATATATACACCACCATTGTAAGAACAAGGGATTTTTCACCTTGGCTCCTCCCACAAGGCATTAGAGAGATAAGATAATTCTTATGAGGAGAAAGGAGTGGCCCCAATGCTCCATTGTTGGTGTTCATTGTATACATGTGTCTTGGAACTTTTACTTAATAAAGAATCCTTATGGCCCAACATGTTCTTCGTGCATGGAATATGGATATTTGTAAGACTATTCTGTGAATGTTTGTAATTCATGTATGATTTCATCTGTGCTAAAGTAGTTGAACTATTTTTTTTTATTTTGGTATTTATCATGCTTAGAATGTACTTTAACTATTATTACCATTATCACATCCTCATGGACTATTCCACTAGATATTAGACAAATATTCCTTGTTACATTGGTTTCAATGACTGTTGCATCTTTGTGGACTATTCCACTTGATATTGTATGGATCCTTCTTGTTTATGTGTGTCTCTATGATGGCGGATTCACTTGGGGGGAAATACCATACCACGTGGGTTCATATTGGGGTATATATATAAAGGAAAAACAACATAATATAATCGGGGTTATATAGGTGGTAAAGGGCTTTTATATTAACAAGTATAAAAAATGGAGCTATGAGTTAATGAAAAATTATAAAGGTTAATGGAAAAATGGATACCTACAATATCTAGTGGAAGTAGGGGTTTTTAAAATTTGGAAGGTGTATTGTGTTTGTATGTGTAGGGAGTTAAATAATTTGATTTTTAAGGGTATTTTTCAATATGTAGTCAAATTAAGGGTATTTTTTAATATGCCATGAATGCATGTGATAGTTCATGGTTCATTGATTGAAGCCTTCATGGTATCTACTAGGGTAGTACTACTACCTCTCTCTTAGAGTCTCACTTTTCCTCCCCTTTGCAATGAAAGAAATTTGACACACACAGAACCGAACACTCACCATGTACACCCCCTTTCTTTTCGAAGGCACATTTGTACTCATCTCTCTTGCTAATAGTTAGATCCAAGTCGTATCTTTAAGATAGTTGAAAACTAGGCCATATTTGGGATGGGGCTCTTATCCCAATGGTGTGAGGTATAATTGGGGCCATAATCGGGGAGACCCTTGAATGTTGATGGGTCCAATGCTGTCAACATTTATTGTGATAGGAGGGTAACCATATTTTTATGGTTGATAACCTCACCCACTCAAACCTTACTTCCTCTAGTCAAGGTAGTAATATTCCTAGAACCTCCCATGCACATATTCTTTAAGTTAGAAATTCTTCCCAGCCCAAGATTGTACAAACTTGTGAAATTTCTCACAACCATATCTAAGCCATCTGCCCTATCACCCGTAAGTTTTCAAGAGTTATTGGATTGATACCTAGAGTACATAATCTTCCATATTTTCCAAAGAATAACCAAACCACCCCCACGGGGATAGTGGTTTCAACAGCTAAATACTTTCTTCTTGCGACCCTCAAATAATTAGAAAACTCTGAAGAAAACACATGAAAACTAGAACAACCTCCAACCTTCAACGGTGGTGAAAATGATAATGTGGTACTCTTGGATGATATTTTTTTTGAGTTAGGTGGTGAGGAAGAAGAAGATTAAAACCCATTAGTTTCTAATGAATAAGGGGAACACGGTGACAAAGACAATGGTGGACCAAGATCTCAACTATATGACTTGGGGCCCATTTAAACTACCGAGTATGTTACACAAAATTACAAGGCACACAGAGAAGTTATTAACGAAGTATGACACTGACAAAGAAATAAAAGTGGAGGACCATCTAGACAACTTCTACCTACATCCACAAACACTTGAGGTACATTACGATGATGTTGTTTTTTTGTGTTCCTTAGATGGAAGAGTAACTCTATGCTATCGCAACCTTCCTCCGAACTTGATCCAAAAATGGAGGGGTTTCAAGAAATTGTTTCTTGATAAATTTGTTGATGATAAAACCCCCACCATGTTGTTGAATGAGATGGGAAATATCCAGATGGAGCACAAAGAAAAGATGAAATATTTCAATCAAAATTTTAACTGTATCTTGAACATATTTCCAGTGGACATAAAATCTCATGAATCCATCACTATTGACTATTTCACATCTTCCTTACCAACAAGCATTGTGAAATTCATGAAAATAATTGTGAAGCCAACTTTGGCTGAGAATTTTGAAGAGGTGATTGTAGTTGAAAAGGACTTGTGAGTGATTGGAGTCATTGTAGATAACGAATCAACAAAGGACTTCAAATACATGGGAAAATGTCCCAGGCCTCTATAAGCAAGGCCAAGGAGAAATAAGTAACTGATCTTGAGAGCTTGACCCACACTATCAAGTATCTATCTAATGAGTTGGCATAATTGAAACAAAGTTCAAGCGAGACCGTCATGAGAAACAAGCCTCTTAAATTCAACTTGTTGACAAGGACTGCCAACTCTAGTAGTAACAACAACCAACTGTCCATGTATGTGCAAAGTTTAAACGTTGTGTTGAATATTGGAATTATGGGCATGGACTAGTACTATTCATTTCACCAAGAATATCATTCATAAAATATATGCCCACAATTGAACCATAGCATGAACACTCTTGCTACATATTTGATTGATATAGTTCTTATTGATGAGAAGACCGAGCCTGCAAAAGAAAAGGAAGAAATTGTTGCGAACAAAGAGACTCCAAGCATGGGGCATGCAATGAACACATTCTGTTGCATAATCGTAGATGGAAAGAGAAATTTCAAAAAGCATCCACTGAGTGATGACCCGACCCAAAAGCAAAACACTCGACATAACTTGAGAATCCAAAGGCTAACTTCCACACAAGAGTTGACCAACTATTAATTGAAAGAGCATTTGTTAAGGAAGATCACTCTGCCCATCAACTCAACACAGAACACTCAAAGAAAGTCTGGAAATGAATTTATTGAAAAAGGCACATCTGCAAGTAGTAAGAGTAAGTCCATAACTCTAGAAATAGTAGATAACCCAACTCCCCCAGACACTTCAACAATCTCTCCCACACTAGATTACAACATAGTTGAAGAGATGAAGAAATCTCACACGAATATTTCACTTTTTGAATTTACAAATATTATGAGCCAGTGGGATATGCTCCTACATGCACTCGAACAACTTGCCTCAGGTAACAATTCTTCTTCACACAAGGGATCTAAATCTAGTAAGTCTTATGGTTCCCTAGACTCCGTACTTAATTATTTAACATTCAATGTAAACACACTCTGCCCTCTGTTTCTATTAACGTTTGAAATTTTCAATCATAATGTACACAATTGCTTAGTTGATTTTGGTGCATTGGTAAACATAGTGCCTCTATCTATCCCAAAGAAAATTAATGCAAAGTGGGATAAAAATGAGGCATAGATCATTCAGCTCGACAAGACTCTTGTCCATGTGACCAGTGAACTCAAAAATGTGCTTATTCATTTACCATTCAATCACTGATTTCACCAATGTATAAATATAGTAATTATGGACATTATGAAATAATATGTTCTATCGTTAAGCATAGACTGGTCCAACAAGCTACAAGGTTATTTTGCGATGGACTGGTCACATTTGTGGTTTTCATACAAGGGAAGACACAATGAGATTCAATTCAACTCAGAGTAATACATGAACGACACGGTAACTCCCTTAGAAGGTGAAAATGAGCCAATGGATTTCATTGATCTCTTCATTGGAAATTTCTTCTTAGAAGTTGATCTGGGCTGTTGTTTCGCGCAGTCATCCCCAGTTCTTCTAGACACATGGTTGGATCTCCTTCCTAGTCCAACTAGTGAAAATCACATCTGTATAGTTAGTAGTAGTAATAATATTACTACTTGTGTAGCACATAGTCCTTGTACATATGATTTTTGGAAATTTAATTTTGATGGTTCCAAAACACGGGAGGGCTCTGGAGCTAGTTGTGTTTTAGTAGACTCAAAAAAGAGAAAACATATGATTTATAACCTTCGAGTGCACAAACAACACCACAAAATATGAAGCACTCATATTTGGTTTTCCAAGATCCATTGACCTAAACGTTGCAATTATCAAAGTAGCAGGTGACTCAGAAATTTTCATATGATAGCTGTTAGGTTCCTATACCAATAGGAGTCATAAGTTTTGAATGGCTGAGAATAAACCTGTAATATGTACATACCTTTGGTTTTTGCAAATGTTTTCCATATTCAAAAAAAATTTAAAATGTAAAGAGGGTATGTCCTAAAAGAAAAATGAAAGGACAAAAAAGAATAAAAAGGTCAAAAAAAGATCAAAATATGAACCCCAAGAAAGAAAACACCATGAAAATGTGCTAGTCAAAATGCCACTACTATTTACCTTTTATGCAGAATAAATGATTATGTGCAGTTTGTAACCTATGCCACAATCCATGATAGCCAAAATGTTTAAACTTGGGTATTTCATGTTTCAATATTATGTTTATAGATAGAGAATAAAAATTTGGCCAAATAGTGTAACCTTGGCAGATAAGTGGATTAGCTAGAGTATATAAAAAGGAGTTCAATTGTTTAATCTAAGCCCTTGGATGTAATAAGGTTAGATTTAGTTAAGCTACCATTGTAAATAAAAGAAAATATTTGATAAGGGTTTGCTAGTTCAAATGTACCCTAATAAAGAGAAGTAAAAATGGTAGGATGAGTAGATAGATAAGTAGAAGAAAGGTTGCAAAATTGTGATAATTGTTAGATAAAAGCATATTGATCACCCTCATCATGAAATTTCTAAGTATGAATGAGAAATTGGACTGGCATAAATTCACAAAGTCAAATTAACTAAAATCCCCTCTCTCATTTTACCCTTTACTTCACTAATTTCCCACAATAAGTTTGAAGTACCCAAAATCTTAAGCCAAAGGGGTTCAGAGCATTTCTCTGACTTCTGGAGGGACTGGACCCTTGGCCCAATGGCTTATAGATCTTAAGTACTAAAATCCCCTCATAAACATTCACCCCCTTCAATTCATTCACTGACCCCTATTAATCCCTTTTCCTAAGGTTAAAACACCATTTTCCTAAGGAACAGCAATCATCCCCACGGATACCCCTTTTTTATGAAAAAACCCCACAAATGCACTTAGCCTAAGTTGTAATGTCTCTATGTAAAAAGCGAATGAAATCACAAAAATACATTATGATTAGTGCCACTTCATTTATCCCCCACAATTTTTATATTAACAATTAACATTATTTATATGGTAATTCCTGAAAAAAACCCTTTCCTGTATATTTTATTAAACCCACTTAATATTAATATCCCTACCTCTAAGTTTGAAATATAAACTTTATATTATATCCAAACCCAAACAAAGGACATAATTAATCAATATGTGATTAATTAAAGTCAGAACCAATCAAACCACCACGTTTAAATGATCGTTGGGCCCTTCCATTACCCTCCATGCAACTCCCGCGCCTGATCACCGCACGATCTCCCCCCTCTCCATCTGACGGCTCACCTTGATTTCAAAAGGGCCCGAAATCTGAACTTTACCCACCAAAATGTGTTGTATTCCACTGGGCCCCCTAAAGCTACGTGGCACCCAATGAATGGAATCGGGCAGCCTCCTCCCAATACCGCCAAGCGCTCAAAGGCTATGCGAAATAAACTGCTTACCGCCAACCTACTACCCGCCAAAACTGTCACTATTCATCCCACTATGTGACAAACGGTCACTATTCACCTGTACCCGCCAAATTGACTTTTTGCACATAAATCCAAAAAATCCCCAAATCATTGTTTTTATCGTTTTAACAATAATTTTCCATGCACGTGCCTATGAATGTTGAAAATCCGTCAACCCACGTACACATGCACTTTAAAGACACCAAAATCTCCCAAATTGCCTTACAGCCTGATTGCAGCCTTTTCAACCATTCAGAATTGTCAGTTACCTGGTTCACACCCCGTTTTCATCAATTCCAAGTATTTAAGCCAGAATCCATTGAAAGCCCTATTAATTTCTAAACTAGTCTCTGTAGCTTTCTTAATTGAAATTAAAGGGAACTTTAATAGTGTAAAACCCACATGGAATTGAACCCTTATTACCTCAAAGACTGAAAATCTACTTTCCCCCATTCTTAAATCCACAAGAACTAAGAATGGTTGCCCCAATTGCCATGAATGTCAGGCCAATTACTACTCCTCACCTAGACCTAGACCACCTTCCTCTTGCTAATAAAGACTTCCAAATCAGGGACACCTCTATCCATGAATCCCCACTCAAATTATACTACCGATACAGAGACCAATACCTAAACCATGCTAATAAAATAGGTTTTTTGGAGTCTAATTTGACCAAATATCAATTTCCTTAGGTACACATCTTTCTAGAATTTGTCCATTATTTCCATGCAAACTACATTCCCAACCAAAGAGCAGTGATGTCCCCTGACCATACCATACTTTTCACCATTACTGCTGAGTCAATCAATGAAATTTTGTAGCTACAACCAAGAAAAAATCTAACCCCTATTTCCATTAGAGACCTGTTGGACAAATTCCCCAAGATTACCACTACCAAACTTGCTAAATTGTTCTAGACTTTTATTTTAGAAGTGAAACATATTCCAAAAGATCCTCCCCTATATATGTGGACCATATTTTCTCAACTTGGCCAAGATATTGTGTCAATGATTTCTAGTGTCTTAGGCTATACTACCAGTGAATACATAGATGAAATCATCTTAGCCTTCATGTCCATCTTTACTCCAAGACATCTTCCTGCTGTCATGTATGATTATGCCAAGTGCATAGCTGATAAGATGCATGAGCAATTCCTGAGAATGAAAAATGAAAAAGAATTCAAGTATTCCTCAGTTTTGTACCATCTCTTTCTGTATTACCAAGCTGACAAGTTCCCCTTCATTCTCCAAAAGCTTGGTACCATAGGTCATCCTAGGTCAGTGATTTTCTGGACTCCTTTGATACATAAGTATGATTCCCCATATCCATACATAGATTTCGTAGATCTTTTTGTACATCCAATAGTGACCATGTTGCTAGGAAGTCCTCCTCCAAGAATCAGTTTAGATATCAGGAGGGTCCTATAGCTGTCAAAACAACACAAAGTGGGAGATTGGTACTTGTACCAAAATCACATAGAAATTAGGATCTATTGCTGTGAGTTGGTGCCATATAAACTGCCCATATACCTCCCAATGAGGTTATTTTCTCTGGAGTACTATAGGTAGATAATCAACTCAGATGAGGTACATTTTGTTAAAGCCAAAAAGAAGGCCGAGCTCAAAATCAAATATCAACTAGGCCCCTTTGTATGTAATGGCAGAGAAGCTGGAATAGAAGCAGAAGAAATCCTTTAGATACTCAAACCTAAACAAAGCTTCATGTGGAGATATTACCCCTGTGACTTCATTTGCATCAGGAGACAGAAAAGCAATATGGCTCCCTACATTCACCATCGAATCCCTGAGATAGAGAAATATGCAAACCAATTGGAATGGGTGGAGAATACTTTATTTGAAAGGGACAACACCGAAGTAGCAGTTGAAAATTCTCTAATTGATTTAGATAAAAATCTTGATGAAGGTTCCTTCCTACAGGTGCCATGAGAATCTCAAGCACAAACTATATCATAGGCCCAGGGAGAATCACAGGTACAAAGTGAATCTCATATAGAAGAAGAGTCCTAGGAGCAAATAGAATCAGAGCAGCCAGACCTATCAAAGGAATTAGGTCAAACAGGTATACAACAACCCACTATGAGTACCCCCCCTAACTTGCAAACTCCTCTAAATGAGGAGAAAAACCTCAAAAGGAATAGGGAGGAGGCCACTCATCAGTCAGAGCAACCGTACAAACATATGAAAAAACCAGCTAGGTCAAAAGGCAAAGGTTGAATCCTGCCTCTAAATAGGAGTTTACAGAAGAAATAGTAGGAGCCACCAACACAGAAAGGGAAGGAAGTAGGCCTACTACTCCTTCTGGGGGCACACCAAAACCTTCCACATCTCATACTCAGATGTTGGAAAGGCAACAGAGTGTTGAAGTGTCCTCATTTAGGATGCCAAAAAACAAATATCGAGATATCATAGAAAGGGACAAAGACATCAAAGCCGAGAATGAGAGGCTAAAATCCAAGACTTATACAAAGTACCTTAAGATGGCACCTACAAACTAGAAAAGGCTAATGTCAGCCTATGATGTGAAAGAGGGAAAAATGCAGATGACATTTATGAATCCCACTACTTAGCAACCAAGGACAACAATTGATTTCCAGAAGATAGATTTTGAAGTGGTGGCGAAGGACATACATCCTATTGACCAGATTGAGCTACACAAACAGATAAGGGAGATGATTTACTCCACCTTGACAGGGAAGGCCATCACAGCTCATCAATTGCAAAATTCCCTTAATAACATATCAGCTCAATTTCAATTATAAAAGGCCTCTTCACAGGTGAAGGACACCAAAATCAAGTCCTTAGAGGACTTAATCATTGAGTTGGGACATGATCCCAAAGATGTGAAGGCCACTGAAATATTGATCAAAAAGAAAAATGATGACATAGTTGCTTTGAAGAAGCAACTGAAGGTTACACCACTACATCACCCACAGACAGCAGAGGTCCTAGAGACCCAAAAAGGACAAGAATGGCTTATGGACTTGGTCGTAAAGCTAAATGACTAGTTGAAAGAAACAGAGAAAGAATTAGACGCATTGATTCATTCCAAACAAAGTGAACTGTCCACCACTTCTATAGCTGCCATTCCCATAGTAACAACTACAGTTCCCTCAACATTGGAAACATCTTTGGCACCAATAGCTCCACCTACCATAGCACTGCCAATCACAACTGAGCCAACAACAACAGGTACCTCAACAAAAAAAACAACAGAGTTATGGAGTCCACCCAGGCAACAGAACTTAAAAGGCTTAAAGAGAAAGTAGAAATCTTAGAAACTAACTGCAAGCTTGCCCAAATACAACAGAGAGAAGAAACACAGAAAGCCCTAAGGATGAGGGAGAAGATTAAGGACCTAGAGAAGGATCTAACATTACAAAAGCTAGTAGGATAGACTAAGGAGATGCTTTTGGCCAATATGATTAACTCTGTCAATTATATTTGACCATCAATTCAAGTAATATTTGAGCAAACAGAACTGGAGAAAGTAGCCACCGAAGCAATACAAAAGGTAAAGGAAGACCTAGGAGACTAGCCTGAGGATGTTAATCGACTCATCCATTTCTTGAATAGCAAAATCAGGCATGAACTAGATGAGTTTGTTGTGGAACACAGAATTGAAGCCTTCATAGAAGTCAAAATGGTTCTTTCTAAAAGAAACCTTATGCTTAACCTGGAGGGAAAATGCCATAACATGCAGGTTGCCATTGAAATATTCATGGAAAAGTTTCAAATTTTGAGGAATAAAGTCCTTCCAAATCCTATGGTTATCCATGACAAACTTATGACCCAATTGGACTACACTGATAGATTAAGGAAGTTGGCCAAGGATCAAGAAAGCACTTCAGGTATCAAGGCATTGCCAACATGGAAAGTATTATATGATACATTAGAAAATTTATTTTTCCTAGAGCATGAGGTGAAACATCTATTTTTCACTAAGCCTAATTTTCCAAATACACAGTGGCTGACGAGATATATAGAAGAATGCTCAAGGTAAAGTTACCTAAGGATGAATGGTGGAAAACAATGACAGATTTACTATAAGTTACCACAGTAAATCTCAATGACAACTAGATGAAACAGGTGAATAGGGTCAAAGAGTAACAAGTTAAAGAGTATCAGTTAAAGACCAAAGACAAATATAATTTCTAGTGTACAAATATCAACCAGCTTAAATGGCTGAAATTCAACTGCAACAGGGAGCTCTACCACAATAAGAGGAACAACATGATGCAATTTTCCATCTATCTATATCTTCATGCTTGAAGATATTTTTATTTCCTTAATTAAATCTAAAAATTTTATGAGATATTTTGTAATATTTTTTTTATAAATACTTCCCATTTCGAAGTATTTAGTGTGGATTCAAAGGCATTTCTATAGACTTGTATCTAAAATCAAAGTGCTATTGTATCAAGACTGGATTGGTTTGCTGGATCATGGAATAAAATTCAAACATTTTACAGGATTCTTGTGTTAATTGAAAATCCAATAAGTATTCTCTCATGTGTATTATTGTTTTTCCTTATGTTTATTGATAATCATGTGTTTCTACAAAATATGAATGGTAAACTAGGAATGATATTTCAAAACTTTCTTTAATGCACTATGTTTTCACTGTTTACCTTCTTAATGTTTTCTTCTAAACTATCTTAGTTAGGGAATTCTTAAATGCTCCCTTACTTCCATACTTTCTCTTTGTGGTCTATGTATCAAATAATTCTTAATTTCTCTTTGTTGATGATCACCCCCTATTCCTCATTTTGATCCCAATCTAAGGATTCTCCATTGCCCTTTTACCCTGGTTAGAATCTTTCCATCTATCAGTGCTTTGAAGGTTTGCCTTTTTCTTTTCTAGCCTGCCCTGTAAATAATCCCTTTAATGATTTGGTCTAGTTAAGCTATCCTTTGATTGACTCCATAGCCCAATGGCTTAAAAGCCTAGCTATATCCATCTCTACCTAGAATTCCACCACCCAGCTTTCAATCAAAATCAAAATCCTCATGAACACTAAGAACTAGCCGAAAATCTAATAAAAAAACAAAGTTAAATTATAAAGAGAGAGCCCTCTCTCGACTTAGGTTGGCTAGAACCCGAGTCTAAAAGATTAGGTTTGTGGTTACCTTGGATTATTCCTTCTTTTGATAACTTCTAGGGAAGACTTCTGAGTGATAACATAGTGGCGACTTTGTTGGGGAATCATATCCTCGGTCTTAATAAACCTTTGAGAAATTTCAAATCTTTATTTCAAGCCTATTGAATGGTTTATTATAAGTGATTTATAAAAATTTCATAAAAAGAAAGTAACTAGAAACATTTCAAATTCTGGCTTCAAGGAGAACTCACTAGACTAGGGCCAACCTAGATCCAAATCCTCCCCAAGTGCTTGATAATCCTAATCTGATTTCAAGAATACCCAAAATACAAGAAATTGTAGTCAGTCCTACACCTTCAATTAAAGCATATTCCTTCTCGGAGGAGTGGTAGTTTTTAGAATACCTCCCCTTTGATGAGTCATTTGACCTTTCCCTATTTAGAACCAAGTCTGAAAGTGCACTTGATGACATAATTCTAGATTCAGAATTTACAACAGAACTTGAAGTCCAAAGGGAAAACTGGTCAATTGATCAGTACATTCTAAATTCCCCTCAGTCATCCCTTACTTTCGTTAATATCCCTGGGCTTTTTTAAACAATTTCAACTCCCTTTAGTTCACCATTATTCCCTCCCATCTCCGAAGTTCATTCACACCTTCACTCATACCTTCACTCCCCCACCAACCCATTGTTACCCATCAAACACTTATCACTCTTAGTTCTCCATCAACCTTTGTATCATCCCATGGTACCCCAACTCGAGTTCTCAATCCTACCCAACTTAGAGCCATGGAAAATAGATATGCCCCTCTTGTGTTACTTGCTCCAATAGGTGCCATGCCACAAGACTACTAGAATAAAATTGTCCAATTTGATGGCATAGGACCCTATACAACACAGAAGCACACAAGAAAGATGATAGATTATTTTGAATTACATGAAATTGATCTTGGAGATATACAAATGAGACTTTTTGCTCAAAATCTAGCTAGCGATGTAAGAAAATGGTTTAGATCTTTACCTGCTAATAGTATAGATAGTTTAGAAGTATTTTACCAGCAATTTTTAAATAGATGGGAAAAGAAAAAGAATTCACTGCAGATCCTTTCAGAATATGAAAACATTAGGATAGGACCAAATGAAATAGTCTAGGACTACTGTACTAGATTCAACAATATATACAATGCAACACCAGTCGACCTTAGACCCCCACCTGGCTTAGCTCTAATAAAGTTTCTTGACGATTTTGACACCGATGTGGCATTCCAACTTAGAGAGATAAACCCTCCAACTCTAGGAGACATGCAGAGTGTAGCAGTTAGTGTAGAAGCTAATTTGCTAGCAAAAATAGCTAGGGTTAGGAAGGAAAGGAGAGCACCCTTGAAAGATGAAGCCTCATCCTCTGACCTTAAAATAGATGCCCTAGCTAAAGGAATGGAAAAACTGATGGATAGGATAGAGAGCATTGAAAGAAAGCCTCATTCGGATAATCAACAAACACCTCGAGTGAGAAATCCAAACTTTAGAAAGAATCAAAATAAAAATACTAGAAAAAATGGGCCTGATCGGAATATTAGACCTCCTTTTCAAGAAAACTTTGCTGAAGCATCCCATTCAGAAGACCTTGAACAAGACACCCAAAATAATTTAATGGGATTAGCGGATGAGGAAACTATCTTTTTGACTCAATATGATCAGGAATTACATATGCTTCAGCAATTACAGACCCAATCTGAAGAATCATATGATTACAAGCAATGGTATGATTCTGTTATCTTCAAAGTGTACAAACATTACAATTTTAGGAGTAAGAAGAACACTAACACTCCTGACCAAAACAAGAAAGCAATACCAAATCAACCTAAGAAAATTAATGTAGTTCCAGTTACAAAAACTCTCCAAATCCTCTCTAGACCAAATCAAAATCCTTATGGTCCCACCATTGTAGATATAACCAATGGCCAACCCCCTGATAGTCAACCTTCCACTTCATTTCCCTCCAAGGAAACAGTGAAACCGTCTCCAAACATTATATTAGAAAATCCACTAAAAACGACTTCAAATACAGAAAAAGAAGAGAAACCTGCTCGAAACCCTACTGTTAAAATTCCAAACACTCAAATGAATAAATCCCTTTTGCCTTTCAATTTGGGAGCAGAGGTGACCAAGCTAAAAATCTCAATCCCATTAACAAAATTGATTAAAAATGAAACTTACAAGTCTCAAGTAAGAAAATCTTTAAACTTCGTTGAGAATGAAGACTCTGTTAACTTATTTGATGATCTGCCTGAGCTTATTTTCGATCCTGATGTTAATGGAAAACCAATGGAAGGAGGGATACCACCCTTTTACATCAGCCTTAACATTCATGATAAGATCTTACACAATGCAATGCTAGACTCTGGGGCTTCACACAATGCAATGCTATACTCTGGGGCTTCACACAATTTAATGCCTAAATCTGTTATGGAAAAGTTGAACTTAGATATCACTAAGCCTTACAAAGACCTGTTTTCATTTTATTTAATTCAAGTTAAGTTCCTAGGACTAATAAAAGACCTGTGTGTTTCCCTACTACAATACCCTGCTAAGACCATTCTTATGGACATAGTTGTTGCTGATATACCACCTAAATATGGCATATTGTTATCTAGATCATGGGGGGATAAACTCCAAGGATGTTTGCAACTTGACATGTCATATGCCACAATTTCAGTCTTTGGACATCCTAAAAAACTGTACAAACAGACTCTAATGAAATATGTAGTGAGTAGCCAGGCTAGGCCTCAAAACTTTCCTATCTACTCCATGCATTCTAACATTGATTCTTTTATTTTGTACAACGGTGAACAAACACAAGAAACTGCTTCAAACAACATTATTTCAGAACCAAAAGAAATTTCAGTTACAGTTCCAAATGAAATTTTCCAAATTCAAAAGTTTTCGGATAGAAAAGATGATCAAGATTCCTTAACCAAAGAAGATTTTGTCCCACCAGACAGTAAAAATTATGAACATGAAATACTATGGCATCTTGAATTTACTAGATTAGTGAATAAATTAGGAGTAGGAGCAGGAGTGTGGATTTACAATTTAGAGGATTATTACCCAAAGGGCCATGCCTCTAGACTGAATTTCAAATGCACCAACAACATGGCTGAGTATGAAGCCCTTCTTTTAAGTCTCAAATTGGTTAAAAAGCTAGGAGCCATAAGAGTTTCTATTATGGGAGATTCTGAGTTGGTTATCAAACAAATTAATGTTGTATATATTACTAAATACCTTAGATTAAGTTTTTATAGAGGAACAATTGTAGAAATATTGAACACATTTTTAGAAACTAAGCTTGCAGACATTCCAAGGAAACATAATATGCAGGCTCATAGTTTAGCAATGTTTTCTAGCACTTGTAAGTTACCATTTCAACCTAACCATCAGTACACTACTGAGGTTAGGCACAGACCTGCTATCCAAAACAACTTGCAAAACTGGCAAGTGTTTGCTAATGATCAACAAATAATAAAAAAAAATTAACTTTAGAGGAAGAATTTGTAAATAGAAACATAGATATTGACATAACATTAGATCTTGATTTTACAGATAAAATAGGAATTAACGAAATAGAAGATGAAGAGATGGATAGATTCCATCCCTCAAAGTTTGCAAAATCAGATATTCAAAACCTAAAGAAAGTTGAAATTGAAGAAATAATTAACTAAGATTATAAAATCATTAATCTCAAAGACAACTTTTTGCCCAAAGGATTAACCCCTTTGGAAGACTTGTTTGATTCAAATGATATCCCTAGAAAACCAAAGATGGAACCCTTAAAATCTAATATAGAGGATTGCAACATAGGGACCGAGGAAAATCTGAAATTGATAAAAATTTCAAAGTCTTTACCTCCTACTGAAAAAGTGAAATACATAGAACAACTGAGGGAATTCCAATATGTCTTTGCTTGGAGTTATCAGGACCTCAAGTCCTATGACACCAACATAATACAACACACTATCTGCATAAAATAAAACCAGAAACCTTTTAGAAATAAGTTTAGGAGATTAATCCCATTCTATTGCCTTCTATTGAAAAGGAAATCAAAAGAATGTATGAAGCCAAGATAATAGCACCAATTAGATTCTCTGATTGGGTTTCAAATTTGGTGCCCACAAGGAAAAAGACTAGTGAGATTAGACTATGTGTTGATCTCAAGAATCTCAATAAAGTTTCACTTAAAGACAATTACCCTCTCCCTAAAATGGATCATATATTACAAAGGGTATTTGGGTCAACCAGAATCTCATTATTGGATGGGTTTTCTGGTTACAATCACATTTTAGTTCACCCAAATGACTAGGCAAAAACTGCATTTGCTACTCCTTGGGGCACATCCATGTATGTGAAGATATGTTTTAGGTTAAAGAATGCAAGGGGCACCTTTCAAAGAGCTATGGATATAGCTTTTGCTAAGGAAATTCATGACTTCCTAGTAATATACTTAGATGATATCATTGTATTCTCGAAATCTAATAAACAACACTTAGATCATCTAAGGCAAGTTTTCATCAAATGTAGAAATTAAGGAATTTCTTTGAATCCTAAAAAATCTTTATTTGGGTTAGAAGAGGGTAAATTGTTAGGCCACATAATCTCTAAAGATGGTATCCAGATAGACCTTGCAAGAATTGAAGCCATCTTACAGAAACAACATCCTAGGAGCATCAGAGAATTACAAGCATTTTTAGGAAAAATAAACTTTCTTAAGAGATTTATTTCTAACTTATCAGAATTAATTATATCATTAAATAACATGTTGAAGAAAGATTCTACCATAAAATGGACAGTTGAGGCTAAGAAGTACTTTGAAGATATTAAGCTAGCCTTAACAAAAACACCAGTTTTGATCAGTCCAAAGTTTGATAGGGATTTCATTATATTCTCTTTTGCCTCAGAACACACAATTGTTGCAGTCCTACTACAGAAGAATGATGAGGGTTATGAACAACCTATTGCCTTTTTTAGCAAAGCTCATAGAGATGCCTCTTTAAAATACAATATAATGGAAAAGCAAGATTTTGCTTTAGTGAAAGCTATCAAAGATTTTAGAGTTTACATTCTATATTCTCGTGTAATAGCCTATGTTCCCAATGTTGTGGTCAAAGACATCCTAAATCAAGATGGTCCAAATGGAAAGAGAGGGAAGTGGATAGCTACTATATTAGGATATGACCTAGAAATCAAACCTACAAAGTTGATCAAAGGCCAAGGTTTAGCCAAGCTCATGGCTGAATCAAATTGTCAGGCATTAGACATAAATTTTATTGCAGAAATGGATAATGAAGAGGAGATGGTGACTCCACCGATCAGCCAGGCCTTTATTGAATCACCATGGTATGCTGACACTATATATGTTTTACAAAATCTACAAGCTCCTCCTCAATTATCCAGGACTAAAAGTATGTTCTTAAAAATGAAATATTTAAAATTCTACATAATTGATAATGCTTTATTTTGGAAGAACCATAAAGGCATACTTCTTAATTGTTTATTAAAAGAAGAATCTAACAAAATATTACCGGAGTTTCATGCAGGTGACTATGGAGGACATATTTACTGGAAAACCACAGCTGACAAGATTCTAAGAGCAAGTTTTTATTGGCCCACTCTGTTTTCTAATGTAAAGAAATTTGCCACCTCATGTCATAAATGTCAAATTTTTGAAGGAAAGAAAAAAATTTTACCCTTACTCTTGAAACAAATATCTACTGAAGCACCATTTCAATAGTTGGGCCTTGACTTCATTGGTGAAATCCATCCACCTTCCTCTACCCAAAATAGATGGATCCTGACTGCTACAGGTAATTTCACAAAATGTATAGAATTCATACCCTCAAGACAAGCCACTGACACTGTCATAATAAACTTCCTTGAGGCAAACATCCTATCCAGATTCGGATGCCCCACCAAAATCATCACTAACAAAGCAACAGCCTTCAAATCTAAGAGAAATGATTGATTTTTCTAACAAGTACCATATAGCTTTGGGCCATTCCATAGCTTATTACCCTCAAGGGAATGGACTAGCAAAGTCCTCCAACAAGAGTATAGTGAATATCATCCAAAAATTGTTGGAGGATAGCAAGAAAACATGGAACAAGAAGCTAGTAAATGCCTTGTGGGCAGATAAGCCAACCATAAAGAAATCCATTGGTACCAATCCTTATCAATTAGTTTATGGAATGGAGGTTGTTTTCCCATCTTCCTTGGGAACACCAGCCGTGACATTGCTCCAAGAGGTCCAGGTTGAGCCAAATGACATTCAAAGGAGAATCAACCAGACAATTCACATACAATAGACTAGGGAGGAAGTGTACATCAGATCCCAAGTTGTGTAGGAAAGGATCAAGAAATATTTTGATAAAAGGACCAAAATAGAGGATTTCTACCTAGGAGACAAAGTTTTGAAATGGGATTCAAGAAGACAGGATAAAGGTAAACATGGGAAGTTTGATTTCCTATGGAAAGGCCCATATATCATCTATGCATTCAAAGGTAATAATTCTTTCTTCCTAAAGGAGTTGGATGGCATAGAAGCAGAAGAAGGACTAGTTAGTGGTTGAATGCTTAAACACTACATTGAACCTAGTGATTGATTCACTATCATTTGTACATATTGTATTTTTCAAAGTCTAGAGTTGATTGGGTAGTGAATTATTGGATTTGAATCCCGAAGGGAAGGCCCTAAGCTTCAAAGGTTTTATTGTCATAAATAGCAATAAGGCAGAAAAGTGAAAGGGAAAAAAGTTGCAGAGTAACATCACAACAATTCAAAAGGCCATTGATCTACAAGTTCTTGACATTTCACCAGGAAATGCCAACCCCATGTAGAGCCACTAATAGGTTCTTATACCAATAGTAGTCATAATTTTTGAATGGTTGAGATTAAACATGTAATATGTACATACCTTTGTTTTTTGCAAATGTTTTCCATATTCAAAAAATTAAAAAAATGTAAAGAGGGTATATCCTAAAAGAAAAATGAAAGGACAAAAAAGAATAAAAAGGTAAAAAAAAAGATGAAAATATGAACCCCAAGAAAGAAAAGACCATGAAAGTGTGCTAGTCAAAATGCCACTACTATTTACCTTTTATGCAGAATAAATGATTGTGTGCAGTTTGTAACCTATGCCACAATCCATGATAGTAAAAATGTTTAAACTTGGCTATTTCATGTTTCAATTTCATTTTTGTAGATAGAAAATAAAAATCTGACCAAACAGTGTAACCTTGGCAAATAAGTAGATTAAATAGAGTAAATAAAAAGGAGTTCAATTATTTAATATGATCCCTTGGATATAATAAGGTTAGATTTAGTTAAGCTACCATTGTAAAGAAAAGAAAATATTTGATAAGGGTTTGCTAGTTCAAATGCACCCTAATAAAGAGAAGTAAAAATGGTAGGATGAGTAGATGGGTGAGTAGAGGAAAGGTTGCAGAATTGTGATGATTGTTAGATAAAAGCAAATTGACCACCCTCATCATGAAAGTTTTAAGTATGGATGAGAAATTGGACTGGCATAAACTCACAAAGTCAAATTAACTAAAATCCCCTCACTCATTTCACCCTTTACTTAACTAATTTCCCACAATAAGTTTGAAGTACCCAAAATCTTAAGTCAAAGGGGCTCAGGGCATTTCTCTGACTTCTGGAGGGACCGGACCCTCAGCCCAATGACTATTATAATTATATAGTGTTTATTACAAGTTGGCACCAACACACATAATTTTGGTAAGGCAGTGTGTGGTCTATTTCCAAGTCAGAGTGTTTTTCATGGTGATGACTTAGACTCAAATGTTTGTGGGTAGGCTCTAGTAAAAATAACTACAACAAAGCAAACTGTAATTACCTTTGGTATCATGCAACATCTAAAATGTGGATTTAAAAGATGTGATTTTATGGACCTTATAACAACCTTCCTTAATGATTTAAATACTAAATCATCTAATTAAGAAAAGAAATCGTTTTCATAGCTAGGAATGCGATTCACAAATACAAAAGCATTTGATTAATAGAAACCTGGATGAGGGAGTAAACTCAACAAACAAAGAAGCTCCTTGTATGAATGACAGTGATATTTTAGAAACAAAAGGAGATTTAAAGAGGGCCTTGGCGACCAACTTCTAAATCCTAATCGATTTCATGTATTGCTTATCTTTCTTGTATTAAGTGTCCCAAAAATTTCAGATTAGTTTACAATCACAAATTAAGCTACACATGAGATCAGACAATAAGAGCCACGTGTTGGCAATGTCACTGCTCTTGTTTTTTTTTCACATTTACACAACATGGGTTTTGTTTTTTGGGCACGAGTGACATGGGTTTATGTGTGACATAAGTGATGATGCTTAATAGAAAAATGTAACTTTCCCGCTACTGCAATATTTCTAATTGGAATTTCAATTGTAAGAAAAAGTTTAATTAGAAGGTAAAACATTAAAAAAAAAAAAAATTTAAATCGCGAATCACTTAAAGGGCGTGGAGCATTATCATTCAAAAGATACAAATTCAATCCCAAAGCCCTTGTGCAAAAGAAAGTGTCTAACCTTCCAAACTTGGGCAAAAAAACCATACATATACATATTATCTTTAATAATTACTTCCACATAAAGATGAAATGACAATATTTTGAAAAGAAAAAGAAAAACAAAATCATAAGATTTCATTCATTTTTCCTAGTAACAATGTCATATTAAACATTTGACTATAATGTCATTTTCAATGAAAATATCTAGCACACTACGCAATAAGATGACATCATTTTAGATGTGCTCTAGAAGAAACACCTTCAAAGGTTACCATTAGAAACAAAAAAACTACACTTAAATAAACACACTTCTTTTTTAAAGTAATTTTTATTTAAACAATTCAAAAGTTACCATTAAAAACAAAACATACTTCTCTTTCAAATTAATATCTATTTAAACAATTCAAGGTTTACAATTAAAAAATGTATCATTTCTCATGAGAATTTTGCATTTACTATCATGAGAAGCAACTATGGATAGCAACCATAATGAAATAATTCCTCCCAAGACAAAAGCAGAATCAAGCTCTAAGAATGGTTTCCCTCCCTCTACTTTTGCATTCCATTTCATAAGGTGTTTTTTACTAATACATTCACTACTTTCATCAAATTTGACAAATGCATAACCACTGATGTCTATACCTTTCTTTACCAAATCAACAAGAGAGTAACTAAGATCAACAAAGAATCTTGATGCATTAAGAACTTCCATTGTTTTCTGTGTATGTTCTTTGGCAGCACAAATGAGTAGGGAAGTTCTTGCCACTTTGACTTCCAAACTAGAAGAATGTATAATATGATCACCCAATACAGTAATGCATTTTGGCTTTTATATAACCATATCCCCAATAATTACAGGCTGATCTTGGCATAGACTAGAGAGAACTTCGATTGCCTTCTCTTGATTTGGTGGAATATTAGTGGCCAAACAAATAATCAATGCCTCCAAGTTGCAAGGTACTTCAGCAAGGCTTGTCCATAGAGGATGATTCAAAGAGCCACCTTGGTTTTCTTTGACAACAAGGAAAGTGCTTCAAGGGCCTCTTCTATCACTTTGCCTTCCAAATTGGTCGCACAAACACGAGATGCCAAAATTAAGTGCAGTTCCACAATGGTGAATACCCTCAATGAATACATGATCAACTTGACCATGGCATACCAATCTAGCAAGTGCAACTACTACATGTTGCTTTCCCCTGATGGTCCCTTCCCTCAAGACTCTGGACAATGGTGGAATAATATCATCTGCAAGAGCTTCTTCATCAATTTGTCTATCTAAAAGAAGATTAACCAAGGTAGTTATTCCCATATTTGCAGCATATATGTTTGAATATTTTGCAAGGTTGATTAAGGGCGTGATTTCATCTTTAGCAATAAAGGCCATGTGTGTAGGTTTTAACCCCATACATAAATTACCTGCATACGAATTCTAAAACATATAAAATAAACAATGTGAGAGCATAACACATAAAACACATATACACAAATATTTTCTGTTGGATCCCAAAACCGGGACTACCAGCTTGATTTTTCCTTATGTTCCTTTCAATGTTACAATACGCATTCACACATGCTGAAGCATCCAATACCATGGACCGAAAACCATCGTGTCCAAAAGCATTTGCGAAATTCATGCACAAAACCATAGGTGGGTCCACCCAACCTAACATAGGTTCCCCAACCTAACATAGGTTCCAAAACCAAAATTTTCCAAGGCGCTGCCCTGAACCCGATAGAGTGGGGTTACCATCACCCTTGAAACCCCTTGTGACTTTCCCCACTACGTAATCGGCGCAATGAAGGGGGGGCACCACCCCCCTCCTAAACCCCCCATCTCCTAACTCCCCCATTAACTACGTGGGCTAGTCATGGAAAGAATATAACACAACCCAACAATGTGCTTGTTAGTCTCAATTGATAGAAAAGGGCTGCAAGTGCTCGGGTTGACTGCATGGAAGCAAACTCAGTTCCACTGCTTAGTAAACTGCATAAATGACTAGTGATGTCCAGTCTACCTAAAATTTCATAAAGGTCTCTATGAGCATCAAATACATCTACAAGAATAGATGAAACATTCTTTTGAATGTCCTCATTTTAAGAGCCAGGCATTTCCAAAACCATTTGGAAGACTTTGTTTGCAATAGTTTTCTCATGTCTAATGTATCCATGAGATGCAAGTGAAAGACAATAACCACACACCTCGAATACATGCACTTTGGACTTTAGATGATCTCCCAAAAGTAGAGCCCCCAAATGATATAAAATACTAGGATTTGCATCCCGAATAAGGTGACCAAGGTCCTTTGTAGCAATTTTTTGAGCTTCGATATCTGCAGTATGTTTTCTACATGGATTTTGGCCAGTATGATTTTTTTGTGAAACTTATATTTTAGGAAAGGAACAGATCACAAATATGGAAAAGAAGAATATGCATGAAGAGCAAGCATGCAATTGCAATTATTGCAAAGTAACCTTTGTCATCTCATAAGAACTCTATCATTAGCATTTGCAAACTACTTTTATGAAATTTATTAATTACTTTTGAATGGATGAGAACCCCGTAAATAGCAGGTGAAAAGTACTTAGACATTTAGTGTAACATTTCCATAAAATAATGTCTATAATTTTTGGAAAACATGTCAAACAATGTTGAAATATTTGAGGAATTTAGGGAAATTGTTAAGAGGTAAATTGGGAAGAATGTTAAGGTTCTCAAGGCAGGAAGTGCTTAAGAACTTAGATCCAATTACTTATACAATTATTGTAAATCTTATGGTATTTCAAATAGCCTACTTCATTCATTTTTCCTAGTAACAATGTCATATTAAAGACTATAATGTCATTTTCAATGAAAATGTCTAGCACACTACGCAATTGTCGGCCCTCGATTTTGATCAAATTTTGCTTATTAAAATACACCTAGTTTCCATCATTCTCAACCATAGACCATCAATATATGCCTTATTTTGACCTATTTATGGATATTCAGGTATTTAAATTAAGTTTTGCAATTTTTAGATGTTTTCATAGAAATTGGATTTTAAGTGCATTTTTGGACAAGATTAGAAATTGTTGACACCTAATCCTCAGTGATTGGGGAACTGAATGTGAACAGTCATTGAGAAGATGAACTGAACAATCACATTCATGTATATAATAGATAGCTGGCTAAATGAATAAATGCATTAGTTTTCTGGAGTTACTCCTAGCCTGACATGGTATCAGAGCACAGGTCCCAGGTTCTTTTTTTAACCTTGCTTTGTAACTCCTGTCCACTGCCTGCCTTCTGCTCCTCTGTCCCACACCTGAAAGAAACGCCTGCTTGAAAGAAATGTTGCCGCTGCATACCTAACATCTGAGAGAGTCCCTGAAGGTAACGTTCTTGTATCAGCGGATATGAATTTGTTGTCTGGTATTAAAAAACGCTGAAACAAATGTTCGGTGTCATCATTTGAAAACGGTCAAATATCCTCCACACGCCCCAGCGCAGGGGTGTCACTGTTGTTTATGGTTTAACTATTCTCCGGCCACTGTTTTTTATTTAGATTCTTAAATACCCATCTCTACGCATTCGGTCGTTTGGACCAAGCGGCGGCTAGGGTGATAATGCAAACCAAATCCAATAGCAATATGCCTATCTCACTCAAATCTCTGGGGCAAACTTAAGCCCTTCACAGCATTATATTGATCTGTGCCATCAATGGATGCAAGGGTGGTAGTCTCTATCGCAGGCAATCTACTTTACTTTTTTTCGTGATCACTCTTAGATTGTACGAGGATATCTTCGACCTAACCTGGGTTCGACTCGCGGGAGGAGCTGGTATCAAAGCACGATTGAGTGCCACGATTCCATGATTGACCTATCCTAATGTTCCATGCAAAAGAGTTTCAATTATGATTATGTCGATTCGCTTTCCTTCATCGATCTCAGGCCATTACTGACCTTCACTGCTACCATATACATGGCCACAATCGATGTATGTAAATTTTGGTTCATCTTCGCCATGGTGTCTTGTATGCCCTCCAAGGGGGAAAGAATCACATGCATCACCAATTTGTTGGAAATCTTCACAGGGTTCACCCTTTGTGGGCATTGAAACGCCATGAACTGCGTTCTCTGAGTCACAAAAGTTAGGAGCTTTTGTTACGAGTATCACGCAAGCGTTTCAGGACTCAGCTTTAAATTTTTAGTCGTAACATGTATTGCATATGATGCCAATCATGTAAATTATGACTTCCAGTGATCTTTCCCATGAATACGTAGTGCCATCAATATTTTGAATACGCAGTGCCATCCATATGTACTATTGTTGAATACGCAGTTTTCGAAATTGTTGATTGTAATGTTTTAGAAACGCACATGATGTTCATTGCAATATATATGAAACGCTGTCTGAGAATGTCTCTAACTGCTGTTTGAAGAAATGCACATGGTGATGTAAGCTGATATTTTAAAGGATGATTGATATATGAATAGCGCAATTTTGATATGTCACTGTTTTAAACGCTGTTTGATTCAAGTCCATCATACTTTTAGATGCCGAGGATAGCAACAAAAAAATTGACTATATAGCAGCAGAAGTTTTTTTTTCATAAGAGAAAATTTTTTGCCATCAGAAGTATTAGTCTATCAGCAAAAGTTTTTTTTATATCAGCAGAAGTAATCTTTTACAGAATGCATTCAATCATCTCTATGATAGGAATAGTTCTCACTGGTAAGGAGAACTATCCTTACTGGTCCAGGATGGTACAACACACCCTCATTTTCAATGAGTTGTGGAAAGGAGTGTGTGTCGGAGAAGGAGACAGTGACCCAGAAAAGCCTACATCAGACAAAGAGCTCGCCATCTGGGAAAACAAGAATAGCAAAGCGTATGCATTAATCGCAGCGTCTGTAAATAAGGATGTGAGTCGTCACATTTCAACATGTTCAACTGCCTTTGAAGCTTTACAAAAGCTGAAAGAGCTCTATGACTCACATTCTGCACTTGAAGTCGTCCAACTTATAATTAAACTCTTCACTCTTGAACTGCAAAATAATGATCCTCTTGCTCTTGCATCTAAAAAAAAATCTATAGTGCATGATATCAAATCCACTAAAGTTGAGCTGGATATATCTCTTATTGCTTTTCTCAAGGCACTGTATCCTACATACTGCAATTATCTTGAGTCTTTGCAAGCAAATGGAAATCTCAAGGATATAACCTTTGACTCTCTTGTGAAAAAGTTTGCTAAAAGAGAAAAATCCTTTGGAAAGAAGACAGTCCCTGAATCTTCAGAAGAGACTGTATGCCTGGCTAATAAAGAAAAATATCCTGCTCAAGATTCTACAAGAGGAAGAGGTGGACGAAGAGGAAGAGGAAGATACTTCAGAGGCAGGGGGGGCAGACATTCTCAAGGAGAAAAGGCAGATTTACATTGTATTCGCTGCAATAGAAATGGATCACATGATGCCTCTACATGCAAGCTACCATGAGACAAAATTGAGCAAAGAAGAAACCAACAGAAAGGTAAAACTGATGATACAAACAAAGGTAAAGCACCTGAATCCGCTCACTTTATTGAGGCACAATGTAACATTGGAGTAAATGAAGATTTGTTTAACACTTCACTTGCTTCTTGGAAAAATGATTGGCTGCTTGATTCAGGAGAAACCTGTCACATGACTCATAGAAAAGACTTTTTTGAAGATTGCACTGACAATGTTGATGGAGTAGTTTACTTTGCAGATCAGTCAAAAATCAAGCCATCAGGGCTTGGCACAATCAGGCTTAAACTGCCTGGTCTCCCAGACTTTCTTCTTGATCATGTTTTATATCTCCCACAACACAAGAGAAACTTGTTGTCCTTGGTCCACATCCACTGGCAAGGTCACTCCATTCATATGTTTGATGGCAAGCTTGAGGTGAGAAATCATCTGATCACTCACTTGTCATGAGGGGAATAGAAGAAGAAATACTTCTCAAACTGCAAGGAACATCTGCTCATAAACAACATTTCTCATATATTTCTCATCATGAAGAAGGTACACTTCCATCAAGTTTATTATGGCATGCTAGACTTGGACATTTAAACTATGACAGCCTTCGTTTATTGAAGAAAAATGGTGTTGTTGGTTTGCCTACAATTCTTAGAAAACTTAAGCAATGTGATGCTTGCATTCTAGGAAAGCATAGCAAACAGTCATTTCATGACTCACATTCAAGAGCACATAGGAAGCTTGAACTTATTCATTCAGATTTGTGTGGTCCAATGCCTGTTCCTTCTGCAAATGGAAATAAATATATCATGACATTTATTGATGACTACACCAGAATGTGTTGGGTTTATTTATTGAAGAACAAATTGATGCTTTTCAAACATTCAAGAATTTTCATAAATGGATTGAAAATGATGCACAATCTCATATTGGGTCTATTTGCACTGAATTATGCGAAAAAGGATATACATCAAATGAATTTGAAAACTTCTTCGCCAATGGGATCAACATCAAACAACTATTGCTTATAAGTCCCCAACAGAATGAGTGTGTAGCTGAAAGAATGAATGAACAATTTTGAATATGGTATGATCCATGCTTTTTTTCAAAAATGTAAAGATAATGTTTTGGGCTGATGCTGTTCTATGTGCTGCATATATAAAGAATAGATTTCCATCTAGTGCTATAAGAACAAGACTCCTTATGAATTGTGGTATGGACATGTTCCTTCGGTCAAACATCTCAGGATTTTTGGTTCCACCTGTTATGCTTTGATACCAAGGTACATAGAAACAAACTTGGTGCTAGAAGTCGTAAGTGTATTTTCTTGGGGTATTCAAATACCTCCAAAGCATACCGCCTCTATGATGAAGAAAATAAAAAGTTTGTTATATCTAGAGATGTAATTTTTCTTGAATCATCCAAATCTGACAATGTTGTTGAGCGGCAATTTGATCGCTTGGATTGATTCGCAAAAATGAAATCATTTCAAGAATTTGAAAATTAGATTCCACATCTTGAAGGGGGGATTCCTATACTAGATCAACATGTGTAATCGTCTTCTGAAGAAGATTCTCCCCCGTCTGAAACTCCAACAACGGATGATGCTTTAAGTGATGTAATTGATAGAATTGGGAGACTCAATCTTGATTCACTCCCAACTCAATCAACAGAGCAGCCTGGACCATCTCAGAAAGGTCCCCAAAGTGGCTGACAAAGACACTTGAAAGTGTTCATCCTGATGAAATTGGAAAAACAGGAACCAGAAATGCAAACCGACAAAATGGAGGTGATGTAGAGATGACTCTAATTCACCTATTGATATGGATGTTTCTTATGATTGTGAATTGAACTTGTCTACAGATTTTGAACCAACTTCCTTTAAAGAAGCTGCTTCTCATGATGCATGGAAAGAAGCAATGCAAAAGGACTATGATGCCCTCATAAAGAACGGCACCTGGAAGCTGGTTGATCCTCCATTTGGAACCAAACCAATTGGCTGCAAGTGG
>APFE030955792.1:0-14228 GCA_000404065.3 Pinus taeda | reverse complement strand
GTCAAGAAAGTTGGCAAAACAGTTGTATATCTTGTGGTATATGTAGATGATCTTTTAATGACAGGGAACAATGAAAGCTATATTGCATCCATAAAGAAAGAATTAGGAAAAAGTTTTGAAATGACTGATTGGGCTATGTTCATTACTATCTTGGCATTGAAGTAACCCAACATCCAAAATCCATATTTCTTTCTCAAAAGAAATACATTGGAGATTTGTTAAACAGATTTGGCATGACAGAGTGCAATCCTCTTTCTAATCCAATGGAACAAAACTTAAAGCTCACATCTATTGAAGGAAAGGAATTTGAGGATGCAACAAAGTACAGACAGCTTATAAGAAGTCTCATCTACCTCACTACTACCAGACCAGACATTTCATTTGCTATTGGAATCCTCTCCAGGTTTATGCAAAAGCCTTGTGAGGGACATTGGTCTGCTGCAAAAAGAGTTCTAAGGAACTTGAAGGGAACTCAGAATCAAGTATACACAGGTAGACGACTTCAGCTTGATTGGATACTCTAATTCAGACTTTGATGGAGACAAAGAAACTGGAGTATCTACTTCAGGATATGCTATGAGTCTTGGATCAGGAGCTGTCTCTTAGAGATCACGCAAATAGTCAGTTCCAGTAGATTCCAAAACAGAAGCAGAATACGCAGCAGCAGCTGAAGCAACGGAAGAAATTGTGTGGCTCAGAAAAATTCTTGAATATTTGCAGGTAAAACAAGTACAATCAACTCCACTCATGATTGACAACACCTCTGCAATTAAGTTGGCCAAGAACCCAAAGTTACATGATCGTACAAAGCACATCAATACTAAATATCATTTGATCCGACATCATGTTGAGGCCAAAACAATCCATCTCCGCCATTGTTACACAAATGAGCAAATTGCAGACATCTTCACCAAAGCGCTTGGAAGAGAAAAGCTTGAAAGATTCAGAACGATGCTTGGACTCACCAACATCCCTTCAGATTAAGGGGGGAAATGTTGACACCTAATCCTTAGTGATTGGGGAACTGAATGTGAACAGTCATCGAGAAGATGAACTGAACAATCACATTCATGTATATAATAGATAGCTGGCTAAATGAATAAACACATTAGTTTTCTGGAGTTACTCCTGGCCTGACAGAAATTCCAGTAATGGAGTCATTGATGTCATACTTGCAGGACACCTGGGCACAATATGAGCACATTTCTAGAAATCTTGGGAACTAAGATTGAATGAACTCCTATTGGTTCGTTCAAACCGAGCTTAAACAGACCCAGTCAATGTTGGTCAAACAGGACCAGTCATTCAGGAAATCCCTAGGAAATAGGCCAGTTTTAGGATTTCATGGGATTTTTTAGATTTTCAGTGATTGGATGGATGAGTTCAACTGAGATAGATAGGATAAGGATAGACATAGCTGTTAGAGACATTTTAGATCCGTTTGTTTCATATTTATCTATTTAAGCCAAAATATTGAAAGCTTATGTATGTAGAATTTACGTAATCTAATTTTGAGACTTTTTGAAGACTGAAGGTTAATTGAAGAACCTATTTCATTTCAATTTTTTGTTCATGCTTGGTTGATTTACTGAATTTGTTGTAGTTAAGATTTCTTCGTGTGCAAGGCAAGGGTGGAGGGTCACCACACCAAGCTATCTGCACTTCTTGGTTAAATTTTCATAGTTTCATAAATTAGTTCTTGTTTAAATATATTTAGATGTGTGATGATTGCTCAATGAATATTTTTTTAATTCTAATCTACATATGAAGGGAAATACAGGAATTTAAGTTAAATTCCCATTCTTTTTTATCTTGAACTAAAATTGAATTTCATTCTCCTTTTCTTATTTGAAATTATTTTTGAATTTCTGGTTTGGAGCAATGGTGATTATGATAGAGTAGAAGTGAAGAACGACAAACTAGTCCTCCATATTTAGGAGCCTCTTCTTTTACATCGTCTGCATCATAAACCATTTTTAATTAGTTCTTTTGGATTTCTCTTCATGGAAATAGTATTGTTGGGAAGGGAAATCAAGTTCTCCTAAGTTAAGAGACTCATCCCACATATTATTTAAGTGAATTAGAAATTACTTACTTAGATTTTATATTTGTAATATGCGTTTATTTTAATCCTTCT
This sequence comes from Pinus taeda, assembly GCA_000404065.3. NCBI lineage: Eukaryota > Viridiplantae > Streptophyta > Pinopsida > Pinales > Pinaceae > Pinus > Pinus taeda. The sequence continues at coordinate 12,091 of APFE030955792.1, read as the reverse complement.
ATTTCATATTCTAAAATTGACTACCATTGGAATCCATAGACTGTGGACATGCTTCTAAGCATACAAGCCCAGATTGATAATTAACTACTTGTGTTAATTTACATAGTAAATTGACCCAACAGCAACAAGATGACATCATTTTATAAGTGCTCAAGAAGAAACACCTTTTTTTGAAGTAATATTTATTTAAACATTCAAAAGTTACCATTAAAAAAAACACTACACTTAAATAAACACACTTCTTTTTTAAAGTAATTTTTATTTAAAGTTACCATTAAAAACAAAACACACTTCTCTTTCAAATAATATCTATTTAAACAATTCAAGGTTTACAATTAAAAAATGTATCATTTCTCATGAGAATTTTGCATTTACTATCATGATAAGCAACTATGGATAGCAACCATATTGCAATAATTCCTCCTAAGACAGAAGTAGAATCAAGCTCTAAGAATGGTTGCCCTCCCTCTGCTTTTGCATTCCATTCCATAAGGTGTTGTTTACTACTAAATTCACTACTTTCATCAAATTTGACAAATGAAAAATTACAGATGTTTATACCTTTATTTACCAAATCAACAAGAGAGTGAATAAGGTCAACAAAGAATCTTGATGCATTAACAACTTCCAATGTTTTATGTTTATGTTGCTTGGCAGCACAAATGAGTAAGGGATTTCCTCCCGCTTTGACTTCCAAACTAGAAGAATGTATAATATGATCACCCAATACAATAATGAATTTTGGTGTTTCTATAACCATATCCCCAAGAATTATAGGCTGATCTTGGCACAGCCTAGACAGAACTTCAATTGCCTTCTCTTGAATTGGTGGAATATCAGTGACAAACAAATCATAAATGGCTCCAATTTGCAAGGTGCTTCAAGAAGGGTTGTCCATAGAGGATGATTCAAAGCGCCACCTCGGTTTTCTTTAGCCAACAAGGAAAGATCTTCAACGGCCTCTTCTATCACTTTGCCTTCCAAATTGGTTGCACAAACAAGAGATGTTAGATTAAGCACAGTTCCATAATGGTGAGTACCTTCAATGAATACATCATAAATTGTGTTAGCACCTAAATCCACCTTAGGCTGAAAGAAGGAAAAATTCAGGGTAACCACAAATCACGCTCAGACTGGTAGCTAGCCCTACCTAAACAGGAGAGGGCTCTCTCCGAGTCACGCTCAGTGAATAGATAAACGAAAAGGCCTGAGATGACTTACAGCGAAATATTTATCTTAGGCTAGTAAGTGAATATGGATACAAGAAGTGATTTTTATGAATAACTGTGTTGGGATGGTATGGGACCAATGGACCTCAATGAAATAGAGAATTTAATACAAAGGCACAGATTACTTTGTGAGGCAAGATAGGCAGAGAGTCCAGCAACTTAGTTTGAAAGCAACGCGGAATGGAGAGATTGCTTAGGAGGGTGAAAATGGAATGGGCAACATGAATCCTTTTCAATAGAAGAACGAACACTGAACATGAAATTTTCCTACAGGCAGAGCAATAAAATTGAATTCTACCTTACCTAACTTAGAAAAATTTCACTGGAAATGAATATGAAATGAACTATGAAACATAACAAGATACATATGAAACATAAGAGACACATTTTCTACACTCACAACCACCTGAATCTCATGAAACAGAGCCATTTCCTTTCATTAATGCTCTGTAGAAAATATACAATGCAGAAACAGAGTTTCTTTCCCACAGTCTCCCAGAAGTTACAAGCCAACCAACCCTTTGCAAATGGTTTGCAAACAATATATAGAATGTGCCATGAAGAGATAGAACACCCAAAGGTTGGGGAGTTACTTGAATCATTACAAACTGAAGGTGGAGAGCCAAACAGCAGCTACAGGTGCAGTGCCACAAACATGACAAATGGCTTGGTGGCACTTTGCCTTCCTTTGCCACTTGGATAACTGACCATCTAGAGTGAAAATACTTATAAAGCCACCTTAGGTGCCAAAACAATGAAGTGCATATGAGTGGGCCCACTTACAAAAAGTCGGGAAGTGAAATTTCGCGAAATGGAGGCATTCTGGCCTTTTTTCCTATATGCGTCACGCCCCTTTCCTGTATGCATAGTGCAACTTTGAGGCCAGTTTTGAGGCACTTTCCGGAGTCCAAAATGTGCTCAAGTGGGCTCGTTGAAAAACCTGGCCTGTCTAATTTCCAACCCAAGTGGAATTTTTGAATTTTAATCTTATTTGCCACTCCAAATCTTCATTCTCCCAGGACTTCTTCTTATGTGTCAAAATACGGGTAGTGAGGCCATTTTTTAGTATAATTTGCCCTTTTGGTGGCCAAGATCTTCTCCAAATTTCTTGCTCCCAGTGCTAGTAATTTTTATTTTACATGCCGAATCCAAAAATGCAAACCATTAATAATTTAGAGCTCCCAATCTTACATGTCGCGCCGGTGGCGCAGCACGTATAGAGAAAAAACCTATTTTTGTGCCAAAAATTTGTCACGTGACCAAAATTTTCCCAAATTCTTTGAAAGTTGGGCTGGATGTCCTCTATGAAGTGCTATGCTGCACCAAGGAAGATTCAGCCAAGATTCGAAGCCGATCTTACTATTTTTCCTTTTTTGCTTCCTTTGTTGCTTCGCTCAATTTAGCATTCAAGCTCCTTATTCGGGCCTTTGCGCTCATGTTTCGTGCCCTGTAATGACAAGCCATCCTCCTTAGTATGGCTTTGTCCCTTTTTTCCTTCTCCAGCTTTTTCTCCAAGTGTAGCTTGACCCGATCCAACCAAGACTCACGGTCGTTGTTGATCTCTTGCTCCAAGGTAGTGACCTCAATCCCTCTCTGTTGGACCGCTTATCGATTTTCACGAATGCTTTGCAGCTCCATGATCATCTGTTGGTCCTCAAGTTATTTTTTTCTCTAATCCAGATACTTGATAACCCATCTAGCCCTCTCGAAATTCAGTATCAAGTCTTTGATCTCCGTGTCCTACTCCTGAATGGTCATCCTAAGTTTGGCATTTTCTGCCTCTGTCTCTTCATCTAGAATGAGGATGACATCGGTCTCTTGTGCACTTAATGCCCCCTCATCATGCATGGGCTCCTTGCCCTTGTCCAATACCTATGTAGTCGATGCCGGAAGCGAGGCCCCTTCCACCCCGGGTGGAGATAACACTCGCTTTGCTGCTGCAAATAAGTTCCTACTGCCTTTCTGATATGTCACCAAAAATGGCATGATCGTGGCCTCATGGCACTCATGCTAATAAGAAGGACCACCCAACTCCTGTTTGGGCTCTAATAGTACCTGTGGTGTGCTGAAGAAGTCACGAGAGATGAAATCCTCCCAAGCAATGCCCTGCAACCCCAACTGATGATCTACCAAAATCCGAATGAGAGCGAAGTGATAGACACTGTTAAGCTGTTGTTGAGGGGTCTTATGCAGCATGAAGGTGTTCATCCTCTCTATATTCCTGCATATGAAAAATGGGAGGTTCATCATCCTCACCCTAGTAAAGTGCATGAGTAAGCAGATATGATAGGCATACAATCTAGAGAACCTCCCCTCACAGCTGAAGTATTTCATGATCAATCTCATGACCGGAGCATACTCATTCTTCAAGTATCTGAAGGGAAATACTCTTGTGAGCTCATTCAAGAATCTGGTTTTCATGTAAGGCTCATAGATTTTCCTTTCCACCTTCTTTTTCTTATGCCACTACTCCCCAACATTTGGTATACCTGTTGCCACTGATATAGTTTTGGGTGTCAATGTCAAAGTGACCCCGACCAAGGTAGACTGACCTCCAGGTAGATGAAGCACAAATAAATGGGCCAACTCATGATGAACTCTGACATTTGTCACCCTTTGACAAAATTTGAAACATGATAAGTACTGGAAGGATGACGTGGCAAGAGGCCATGCTTGTAACTCGGTGAGGGTAGCGGGTTCATTCCTGACATGTTTGCCACTCTTGTGGTGTCACCTGGGAGCCTGCTCTTCTGAGGATGAGTCACTCTGTGTCTCCCTCTCATACTCGGACAAATGCTGTGATGACATGACTGTAATGTGGATTGTGATTAGGCTGCCCCTTTGATGATGGTGTGAGGCTGGGTGCCTTTGTAGTATCTGTTACCAAGGGGAACAAATGAAACAGGGATTGTTAGGAAGGGAGTGATGAAATGGGGATAGGGTTTATAGGGGGAAATTTGTTAGAGATATGGGAGGAGTTTGGGTATTTTGGTGGGGTAGGGTTTTGGGGTTTTAATTCAACAATAGGAGGAGGGGAAAGGAAATTTGATTTTGGTAGTGTTAGGGTAGTGATAATAGGGAAACAATGACATAGGGGAATAAGGGACAGGGGTAGGGTAGGAAAAATAACCTTGGCAGCAACAACACTATTACACAACCCTAGCAAAATGGTTTTTCTTTGGTGTCCTCTTGTGTTTTCTTTATGGAATGTTTTTTCATTCAATCATCCGCAATAACCCACCATTTCTTTATCAAATTTGATGCACAAGTGAGTTTGAGAGCCTACCTTGCAATTAGAGGGGCTTTAGAAAAAAAATTGAGTGAGATTGGCACGTTCTGGGCACTTTGCCTATGTGCGCCACGCGCAAAACACAGTGCGCCGCACCCTGGGTATGCGCCACGCCCATTATAAGTTTGAACTGTGGGCGGGGGTTGTGTGCACCGTGCCCTGTGTGTGCACCGCGCCCCTGCCTATGTGCGTCGTGCCTGTTATAAGTTTGAACTGTGAGCGGGGGCTATGTGCACCGTGCCCTGTGTGTGCACCGCGCCCCTGCCTATGTGTGTCGTGCCTTGCCTGTGTGCGCTGCGCTCTGAAAAGTGACTCCAAATTGCTCCAAACTCTCACCAACGCACTCCAATCACTTTTCAATGTCTCCCACGGGTTTTGATTTGCACAATGCCTTTGATTTTAGTGGAAAACTTGTATATAAAGCCTTGGGAGAGATGAGTTTGATTTTTGCCTCTTCAAAAACCCATTTTTCTAATGTTTGAGTTTTGCACTTTTTCACTAACTTTAAAACGCACTGATTTTCACTTTCCCTTTGAAATTTTAGCTCGAATGATGCAATTTTCAACACTCTTTGTGGGGTTGCAATATAGGACATGTGGCCATGGAAACCATGACTGCATCTGAAAAAATCACTTGACGACTTTTTTTGAAATTTTTTCCATAAATGACACTGTTTGACTTTTCTTCAAAACAAAGTTTTGAAGAAGAGTCTGAGTCTATCCATATGACGATGAAGCTTTCTGAACCATAACTATGTAAGGGCCTCACTCTAGCCTGCATGGATCTACTGGACATGTTTCAAGTACCAAATTGATGAATTCCTAGACCTAGACCTCGAAATGACCTTTGTCCTCTAAAGGACCAAACCTTGACTGTCTGGAATTTGATGATGATTGACAAAAGACCTGAGCCAACAGGAGCTAGACATGAGACTATAATGACCTTCTCCATCAGATTATGGCATGTCCCTAGTAGAATGCAACTGGGAGAATGGAGCGGGACACCTAATCATGAAATGCATAAAGAGTTTTGATCTCTGATGAAGGACTGACCAGACCGACTCTAACATTGGCTCCAATGGGGGATGGTAGCTCCTTGGAGGTGCCAAGAACAACAGATCTCTAGAGGATCTAGACAGTGCCTTCATACCTTGGGCTATGGAGTCATCATTTTGATAAATAATACCGGACTCTGACTCATTTATGAAGCTGAAACGACCAAAAAATGGATTCAAACTTGACATTAAATGACTTAAAAACTAATTTGAACAACTCTAACGAAACTGAAATAAAATGGTATTTACAATGACAGTGGAAGCAGCGTTTGATAACTTAGAAGTGATACCGCTTGAGCAGCCAACCATTGATCGGCCCTCCTGGACAATCCTCTCCGTTTATTTCCTTAAGAAGAAAAGCACTCTGCCCCCGATATGCTGCGATCTTGAAAGGACCTTTCCAAAGGTTCTCAAACTTATCGTGCTTGCCTTTCTCCTCATTTCTTGCATCCCACTTCAGCACTACATCATCCACCTTAAATTTATCCACCTTTGCCTTTCTATCATAAATTTTCTTGATTTTCTCCTGCAATTTGGATGTCTTCTTGAAAACTTCTTCTCTGGTCTGCTGCAAGTGGACCATTTGATTCAACCTCCTTTGCATGGGATCTTCTTCACTGTCGGCCTCCTGAAGAAGTTTGACAACCGAGGCAGCGAGAGAGGAAGGAAATACTGTATCAACTCCATAAACCAGCTCAAACAGTGACATACCTACGGACTTCTTCTGGCTGACCCAATCTGCCCAAAGCGCATTTACCAACCTTTTATGCCAGCTCTTCTTGTTCATTTCCAGCAGCTTCTTGATTATGTTGACCAATGATTTGTTTGAGGATTCTACCAATCCATTGCCTTGCAGATGATAGGTAGTTGAATGACCCAAAATAATGTGATATTTATGAAAAAATTCTACCATCTTCTTTGATTTGAAAGCTGTTGCGTTATCAGTGATTAGCTTGTTCGGACAACCAAAGTGAGACAAGATGTTATTTTCGAGGAATGAAATGATCACCGCATCTGTAGCTTGTCTAGTGGGGATTGCCTCAATCCATTTTGTGAAGTAATCTGTGGCTGTGAGGATCCATTTATGTTGTCCGGAAGAAGCGGAATGAAATTTGCCAATGAAATCCAACCCCCACTGGTAGAGGCTGTAACTTTCGCTTTCCTTCAAAAATTTGACACTTATGACAGCGCTTAACCATCTTATATACATCAGCAAACAATGTCGGCCAATAGTACCCTACTCTCAAAAAAAAATTTGCTGTTGATTTCCAAAAGAGGTGACCTCCACAGTCTCCTTGGTGGCAGTCCTCCATGACTTGCTTTGCTTCCTTTTCCACCAAACAATTTAACAAAACTCCATCGGGATCTTTCCAATACAGTGCTAAATTAAGAATGCAGAACTTGGCAGCCTTCAACTTAAGTGTTCTCGCTTTGTTTCTAGTCATGCCAAGTGGAGGTGAAAAATTTTTGAGCACATATATGATATCAGAATACCATGGAGAAAGAGCAAACATTTCAGATATCTGAATTGGCGGTTCTTCATCGTTCTCATCGGACAAAGTAGCGATCAGATTTATGTCCAAAGCATGCAAGTTTGATTCAGCCATTAGCTTCGCCAATCCCTGTCCTTTCACCAGTTTTGTGGGATTTATTTCTATGTCATATTCCAGCAAGGCTACAATCCACTTGCCTCTTATTTCTTCCGGAATGGCCTGCACTAAAACATCTTTTACAGCAGCGTTAGGAACGTAGGCCAGAACGTGAGAATGTAGAATATACACCCAAAAATCTTTCAATGCCTTCACAAGTGCAAGAGCCTACTTTTCAATGATGTTATACTTTAAAGTTGCGTCTCTTATAGCTCTGCTGAAAAATGCAATGGGTCTTTCATGATCCTCTCTCTTCTGCAATAATACCACTGCCATAGTATGCTCCGAAGCAAATGAAAACAATATGAAATCCTGAGTATAGTCCAGGCTTACTAGAACTAGTGTTGAGGAAAGACCCAATTTGACCAAATTGAAAGATTTTATCACCTCTTCCGTCCATTTCACTTGGCTGTCCTTCTTAAGCATGTTTGTCATTTCTTTTAGATGCTTCGTGAGATTGGGTACAAAGCGATGGAGGAAGTTCATCTTGCCATTGAATGATTGTATCTCCTTTTTATTCCGGGGCAGATCTATTTGTTGAATTGCTTGCACACATGCCGAGTCAATACGGATGCCATCCTTGGAGATAATGTGTCCGAGTAGTTTGCCTTCTTCCATGGCGAACAAGCTCTTCTTTGGATTCAGCAACAAGCCATATTTTCTGCACTTTAGGGAGACATTTTTAAGATGGTACATGTGCTGTTCACTAGATTTAGAAAACACCGTCAAATATTCCAAATACACCACCAAAAAGACATTCTTCTCGTTTGCAAAAGCCAAGTCCATAGCACGCTGAAATGCGACACCCGCATTCTTCAAACCGAAAGGCATTTTCGCGTAATGAAAGGTCCCCCATGGAGTGGTCAACGTTGTCTTGTCTCAGTCATCCTCATGGACAGAAACTTAGTTATATCCAGAATAACCATCAAGCAGTGACATGTGAGATGCCCCCACTACTCGCTGAAGTATATGGTCCATTTTGGGCAGTGGATAGTTGTCCTTCAATGAGACTTTGTTACGATGTATGAAATCGATGCATAAGCGAATTTCCCCTACCTTTTTCCTTACGGGTACTAAGTTGGAGATCCAACCTGAAAATCTGATTAGCACAATGATTCCTTATTTGTACAACCTGTTGATCTCCTTTTCAATAGATGGCAGCAACTTTGGATTTAGCCTTCTCAACTTTTTTCTGAATGGTTTTTTATTAGGCTTGATGGGTATAGTGTGCTGAATTATATTGGTTTCATACATCTTTAAGTCGGAATAGTCCCAAGCAAACACATCTGCAAATGAAGACATCAAACTGATATATTTATCCTTGATCTTTGGCGGCAATGCTTTGGACAATTTTACCAATTTAGGATTCGCAGTTGTCCCAATATTGACCTCCTCCACACCCTTCTCTGTTGGCTGCAATGTTGGCTTGTGGGCTACATCATCCTGATCGAAGAGTTCTTCTAGAGGTATCAAGCCTTTGGGAATAACATTATTCTTCAGCTGCAACACGTCCATTTCATTGATCTGCATTTCAACTGTACCATTTCCTTTTCCATCATCATTTTCTTCATCAATTGAGGTCTCTTTAAACTTGCCTTTGTTTTGCAGAAAATCATCAATCTCATCATCATCTTGGAACACTTGCCAATATATCTGATTGTCTGGAACGGTTGGACGGTGCTTGACATGTATTTCAAATTTGTTACTAGAGTTCATTGGGATTTTCAAACTACTTGCTGCCTTAGCAAGAGCATTGGAAATGCTATTTTGTATGTGAGGCACACATGTCAAGTTGTATTCTGAGAATAATTTCAAAATGTCTAGGACTGCGTTACGGTAGGCCCGCATCCTAGGATGCTTTGCTTGATGTTCGCCTCTAACATGCTTGATAACCAATTCGGAGTTGCCATATACTGAAATCCTCTTAGCGTTCAGCTTTCTTAGAATCTTTAGGCCAGCAATCAGAGCTTCATACTCAGCCTCATTATTTGAACATTCAAAAGCCAACTTGTAAGATCATACCTGTATGTTACTAGGGACCTTTTTTGGGGCGGAGAAGGGACTGCGTACCCAAATTCCTATTCCAGCGCCATCATTTCCTACTGCTCCATCAAAATCCATGGTAAAAAAACCTTCCTCCTCCTCTTGCAAGTGCTGGAAATCTATTTGTTGTGCCTTGCCTGCTTGTTTTCCATTGCTTTCAGCTGATTGCCCAACGGTGTTCTGCTGTTCTTGTTCCTCTTTCTTCAAAACTTCTCTGAAATTTTCTTTTATTTCCAGAATATTATCTGCTTCTACCAACTGACTATATATATCATTTAAACTATCTGAATACAAAACAAAAGACTCTAAATATGTATGTACATAGTTAATAGGATGATTTATTGGTTTCTCCTTGCTTGTGATCATGTACTTCATTTTCTCTTCCCGATATAATTTCCTCATTTGTCCAAATACTGGAATCATTGCATAGGAGAAGTCTAGCTATAGTGTCCCTTTTAGTTTCGCTACCCAAGACCTCGAAAGAAGCATGCCAAACCTTGGATGAATGTCTGCCACCACAATATTCATCAAAACATTCTTCATGGGGAGCTGATCCAAACTCACAACTAAGTCTTTGATGAGACCTATACATCTTACTCTGCTGGAATCGAACGAATAGAGATCATGATATTGCCGGGTGATGTCCAAACCAAGCTTGTCCATGATTGCCTTGGGCATGAGATTGTGAGAGGCTCTAGAATCAAACATGGCATTGTGTAAAACAAAATCATGCAACCTCAAACTGATGTAGAAAGGTGGCACCTCGCTGTCATGAGACTCGTTATTTGATGCTAGCCCAAAAATCATTTCGAGCTGATCATCTCCGACATTCACCATGTCGGACATTGGGTCCAAATTTAACATTTTAGATACTTGTCCTTTATAACTGTTGTTCTTCAATATTTCAGTCAAAGGGATGGATATTTTTAGTTTGGAAATCTCATTCTCTAAATTGAACACGGGAATCCTCTCCACCTCTTTAACCGGGATTTCTTTCCTCTCCCTTTCTTTTGGTGTAACTTGCTGATGTGTTGGTTCTGCCGATGTTGATTTTCTGCTCTCCGTTTCAACCACCTCCTTTCCTTTCCTTCGTGTACCAGTAGGATCATTCTTTGGTGCTTCAACATCCTTCTTTTCTTGAATGGGTTTGACTGGCACATCCATGTTTCTAAGTGAATATCGCTGCTGTTGGGTGGACAAAGCATTCATGTAGCCTCTTTGGTATTCATCTAATTGCTCCTCCAAGACGGTGTCACTTGTTAGAATGGAATCTTCATCTTTGTGTGCAGCTGAATTCTCTGCATACTCCTCCTCTTCAGTGAGATAAGTAGGCAAATCGTCAGGAGTAGAGAGATGATTTTCTTCACCTATTACATTCCCGTCTTCATCTGATTCTGGTCCATGCACAAAATTTTGTTGCAAAGGTGTTTGTACTGATTGTTGTGCAATTGGCTCCTGAGCTCGCTGATCTCTCTACCTTATCCTATATTGTGGTTGTTGCTAGCCACAGAAGTTAGGATTTCTAACTTATGGCTCTGGTTTTTCAAGCTTCACTCTCTCAATCATCTACTCTACCTTCCGAAGTAGCTAATCTACCGAGGAATATTCTTCCTTTGCAGTGACCTTCTTTTCTGCTTTTGCTCTAGCCCTCTTGGTCAACAGATTTGCTTCAATGATGACTGCTATCTTCTGCATGTCTTCCATTGTAGCCAGTTCTCTTTCTCTCAATTGATAAGCCATATTAGCATCAAAAACATCCAGGAAATTCAACATGGCTAGTCCCACAGGTGGCCTTAGATTATCTGGAATTTCATTATACACTGTATTGAATCTAATGCAATAATCTTGGACCGACTCACTAGTGTTTCTCTTGATTTGCTCATACTCGGACAGAATTTGAAGAGGGTTCTTTTTCACTTCCCAGCGGTTCAAGAATTGTCTTTGTAGGTCTGCCAAGGTAGCGATACGTGCAGCCAGTAAACCTATGAACCATTTCCTTACTTCACCTTCAAATGTTTGTACAAAAAGTCTCATCGCCACATTTTCCGCATCTATCTCATGAAGTTCATAAAAGTCTACCATTTTTTCCACATGTTGCTACGCAGTAATGCCATTAGGAGTGCCATCAAAGAATGGGATTTTGCTTTGGTAATCAGCGGGCATATCATCTAAAATTTGAGGCAAAACAAGCGGTGTGAAATGTGCAGCCATCACTCTTGGTGGATTTGTCCTCAGAGGTGTTGGAGGAGTGTGCATAGTTTGTAAGGGGCTAGCAATGGGAGTTTGAAGCTGAGCTATTATGTAGTTATCAATAGACCGGTTAGCCCTTTCCATCTCCAAGTCTACAAGAAACTGTCGATTGTGGACAGTAGAGTCTACCGCTCTTTTAGACTTGGTTTCAAACAACAATAATTCAAACTACTCGACAAAATCTAGCTCTTCAATATACTCAAACATGTCCAGGCATGAATGAGATTTGAGCACGGGCAATATAGAGATTTCTTGACGATGATTTCTTGCAATCAAATTGTGATTTTCGTAGATGATTGGAGGGTCGGGATCTGGATTAGCTCTGTTGTATCTTCGAGAAGCCAGCGTGCTATTGAGAAAAATCAAAGGACACAATCTATTTTACATCAGCCTATCAAATACTAAACTTATCATCCAGAAGCTTAGAATTATTAAGAAGCAAGGGGATTTGATTTGTCCCTAGTGGAGTCGCCACTATGTTAGCACCTAAATCCACCTTAGGCTGAAAGAAGGCAAAATTCAGGGTAACCACAAACCACGCTCAGTCTGGTAGCTAGCCCTACCAGAACAGGAGAGG
>APFE030955783.1:0-21004 GCA_000404065.3 Pinus taeda | reverse complement strand
ACCTTTTGTGTGTTTTGCAGATTATTGAGATCGAAAAATTGCTCCATCTGTAATATCCATGTTGCGGGATCCTTGCCATCAAACTTCCTCATATCGATTTTTGGAATATGGTGGGTATTCGATCCAACATTAGAGTCTATGGAATCACGATTAACATTTCTTTTGTTCTCATCATGAGTTTTCTTTAGTACCTTTTTACCATTAGTGACCATTCCTTGAAGCAACTTATTCATATTTATTGTCAATTCTTCCATCTTATCATCCATGCCATCAATTTTAGTGTCCATGCCATTCATCTTAGCATCCACACCATTCATCTTAGCTTCTACGCCCTTATTTAAATAATCCATCTTAGCTTCTACACCTTTCTTTAAATCATCCATCTTAGCTTCTACATCTTTCCTTAAACCATCCATCTTAGATTCTGTTGCTTTTTGTGCAAGTGACACTTGTTGCACTTGTTCTTGTATTTTTGATATATCATGTAGCATTTCTTCCTCTTCTTCATGAGTCATGCTAGAGCTTTCAGGGTCCTTACTAGGTGTTTGCATTTTCTTTCCTCGGGGCATTAGTTACCGATAATAATGCTCTACTATGCCCTTTGAATTCCTTCAAAATAAATTTCAAATCAATCTTAAGCAAAAATTTAAAAGAATCTACACACCTTTTTTCACTTTGTAGGAGCTCGATATTGCCTCTGATGTATCTCTGAACTTTTAGATCATCCAGTTCTAAAACGGCGACCTGCAGTAGCCCTCTGTGTCCTGTTTCCAATGCCACCAGTCTGATCCAAATTGGATTCTCCAAGGAAGAGTTATGCAAAATCTCCCACAGTGACCTGATTATAGACTAATTTAGTAGAGCGAACTTGTACGACATGCCACGAGTCACTGTTTCGACCTTTGGCTCTGGAAATATATACAAAAAACTATAGTCCGTCCTCTTTCTGTACCTTCTTACGAAATTTCAATCCAATGCTCAGAGAAAAAGTTATGGCGATTTTCCCCAGGTCACCTGTTTGGAATGTAATTCAAGAGTCTACAAAAAGACCAACTTCCTCAGATCATATCTCCGCAAATATTGCGCGAAAAGCTCTGAAATTTGGACCCGAGATTCAGCGCGACGTCTTCTCAAATGGGTTTTTTTTTTTAGCTTCTGAAACGTTGCAGAAAAAAAGTTATAGCAAAAATACCACGATGGCCTGTTTGGAGCAACGAAACCCTAGAATCCAAAGCTCTGATACCAAATGTTATGAAACTAGCTCAAGAAAAGATAGAAAAGATAGATCAACGCCTTAAAATTTAGCCTCTTCGAGGGGTTACATTACATAAATGAACAATTCTTCGATGATTCGAATGACAAAACCTCCTTTCTATATATAGGAGTTTAAGGAGTCACAATATAACCTAGCCGACCTAACAATAATAATATAAAGCCACAAAAATAACAATAGAGGGATTCTATGGTGCACAGTAATAACAATATGGGGACAATAGGGGCACAACAATATTAATAAGGGGTACAACTACAATAGTAATGGGGTAATCACTAGTATTATAGGGACCCAACATACAATGTGTATCACCAAGGGAAAATTTTATGGGTGATACAATGTGTATCACCAAGGAAATTTTTTTGGGTGATATTAAGACGTATCTATAAAGAAAATTTTACCCAGCAATACAAATGCATTGTAAGAATAAAAGAAGGAAAATGGTAGTATTGAGCATGGGAGGTTGCATATATTTCGAGAGAGTGCCTATGTAATGCTATGGAGGCACATTTGGAAGTGTAACCACTTAACAATGAAAAAATGATAGTTTTATAATAATAGGGCATTATTTATGAATAGGGGAACTCCTAAGGATAGAGTGTTATGTGAAGGGATTATTAACGAGATGACTAGATGCTATGTGAGCATAGATAAGTTTTATTGCATTTTTTATTTTAAGGATTGACCATAAATGAATGATAGCATGTAAGGAAGTTGTTGCCATATAGAAAGAATTTATGAAGAATGGGACCAATTCACCTAATTAATAGGTACAACCAAAAAAATAACAAGAATGGAACAAACTAGTCAATGAAGAATGGAGTTAATATCCACATTGAGATAAGTAATACTCCTTTGTTGTTAATTTAGAAGTGCATTGATGAAATTAGAGCTTCTTACAAACGAGATAAAGGATCCCATGAGGTGATGTGTGAATCACAAGATGGGTGATCCACCTTTATGTATAAGAAAAGGGATTCCTAAAAGTATTGCAATTCCTAAACCAACTAGTTCTCTTCAATAGTGTGAGGGCAACAAAATTGTTTCTATTATCAGAGTGTCTAGTGGAAGCAAGGTGAAAGTGAAAATATTGCAAAATAATAGATGAAGGAAGATTCATTCATTTTTAAAGTCCATTGGGAGTAGATTGGAATTGAGTAGAAAAAACAAGGCTTCACACAAATCAACACATTTAAGTGAATAAAATTATCCAATAATTGAGAAAATGCAATGGACAACTAGAGGTAATGGAAAAGGATGCCAATGATGAAAGTGGTTAAGTTGGTTGGAGATACCACAATGTGAGGGAAAGGGAATGAAATAATTTGCAACATTACAATGTGTCCAAATATTCTAATAGAATGAAATTGGGACACAAATTTCTAAGTGAAGGAAGATACCGATGGGGCATATTGGATGGAATTACCATAACATGAAAGTATGACTTAGCTAGAAAATATTCAGATTGACAAATATCAATGCATGAATGAGCAAAGTGAGAATGCACTAGGTAGCAAATATTTAGAGAAATTGAAGGACAACCATCTACAACGAATAAGTAAACAAATAAATATAGAATAAATATGCATTATAAGGCATAACAAAATATTATGTTGAGTGCATATGGTTGGACCAAATATCACATTGAGAGGGGGGGTGAATCAGTGCGAGAGTAATTGAACCATTTCTCAAATTTTCATCGATGAATAATTATGTACCAATGCATCATAACCATCTCCAACATATCAATAAAAAAATTAATGCATCGATAGGATATCATCACATTAGTAATATGTCAAGAACCATCAAATCCACAAAAAGAGACACACACTTTTATGTGAAACCCATATGGGAGAAAACCACAAATTATTCTTCTTATTATTCTTCAATTCATTACATATATTTTTAGGCATCAACTTATTGGAGGTAGCCACCCCTAAAATATGGAAGTTGTTACTTGCATATGGATACAACTTGATTGGAAAACCAACCTCAAAAATGTGCAAGAAACAACTCACTATAGGTTACAATCTGATTGAGGCACCAACCTCGATAATGAGAAAGCTCCAACCTTCTCTAGGCTCCAACCTAATTGACGCACCAACCTCAATAAGGGAAAACTCCAACTTGCTCTAGACTCCAACCCGAATGAGCCACCAACCTTAATGATGAGCAAACTTAACCTACTCTAGTATCCAACCTAAGTGGAGGTACCCACCTCCTTCTTCAACTCCTTGCGGACCTCTTTTAAATATGTTTCAAATTGGATCCACCTTATCTTAAGATAATATAAGTTTTCAAATTAAATAACTTCTTGTTGTCATATTATTGTCCATGCTTTACTCCAACTAGTTCATCAATCTGGTCACACAAACTCCTCCTTCAAACTTGTTTTCCCCATATATCCAAAACCACTACAATCTTCTTATAAACCCTCAAAATCATACAAAAGAGAAATTATGGTCATCAAATATATATATATATATATAGTATAATATATATATAATATATATATATATATATATATATATATTATATATATATATATATATATATATATAATATATATATATATAATAATATGTTTTATTCTTTTAAGAGCATCCACCTTTGAGCCTTGATCATTGTTCTTCTTCTGGAATCCAATTTGGACTAATAATGAGCCCAAAAACTCAAAATAAACATTTAAATTCATATAATAAATTAACCATTATACAGATTCCCTCTTTCAGGGAACATCAGACAAAATGGTCATATTTTGGCACCGATGCTACAAAATGTCTCTTATCAATTAGTTAAACATTCAACATAATGACTTTCAAAAGTGGTCTAACTTGGTTACCCCCGAGATGCTCTCAGTCAGCCACTTGCCTAATGGAAAATGCACAACATATACCCTTTGAGGAATTCATACTCTAACCTTGCCAACCACGCCTTTGATAGATCTCAGATCACATTTAAGGCACTTTTCCTAATTATACTTCCAATGAGCATGGTCTTGATTAGACTATAAAGCCATAATATACATGCCCTCATTTGAGGCTAATGAGTGATGGTTGTAATTGAAAACGTTTCTTGGAGATTTTAGAAATTGATTTGTTTCAGGGCTTTAAATGAGAACTATAATCTCATTGAAAGATACAATTTATGAACCATCCATAAAAATAATCAATTTCAAGTATGTAATTTATACAACATATTTTAAAATGTAAAGATAGAAAATAAGTAAATATGTAATTTATGCCACATGTTTTAAGATTTAAAAATTTAAAGACAAAAAATAAGTAAAAATAATACAAATTGAAATTTAAAAATTTGCATAATACATTTTTTTTTACCGGAAACCTTATACATTTATAAAATCTCAAACATGAATTAATGACTTTAATATTTAAAACTTCATATAAAAAAAAATCCTCACTAAGTCACTCACAGTTACTTCCAATAAACCAACATACTAACCACAACATAAACATTTGTATAATATCCTCTTCCATGAAAGGTCCTTTACACATTAGATAGTGTACAATTCCAAAGTTTGCCTTGATCTATTCACTTTTTTCTTTATGTAAAGAAATGAAGTACTTTAAATTGATTATAGTTGATGATATTAAGATCTTAAATTGGAAATTTACCATTGAAACATGGTAATATATTTATTTAATTATGGGATATGGTGATAAATTCCTTAAAATGCATTATGTAAGATGGACCTTAATATTTGACTATACGAGTTATGGTTAAGTTTTGATCTGTATTTGACTTTATGACAACATGTTGTCTATGATGACCAATGCAAGAAACAGGTACCAAGAATGAGAATGATAAATCCTAGGTACTAAGAACATTGTTCCAGGCAAACAATGTTAACCAAGAACGCGAAATTCCAATGTCATTGCCAAAGAGCCCTAAAAAAAATCAATTTATCAAATCTCCAAGAGAACAATGTTAGCCAAGAACGAGAAGTCTCAATATCATTGCCACACTCACATGTTTGACCATGAATATGAACCTACATGGATGCCTACAAAAGACCGATTCCCACTACGATCAAGATCTGGGATTGAGGGCCATGTCTAGTAAGAGGGGAGAAGATATGCAGGATTTCATGGAATAAGGAAATGCATGTACCAATGAGGAGCATATGTTGATACACGACATCATTCTGACTATTGTAGCTAGAGAAAATTATGTGGAAGGAAACAATGTTCCACTATTCTTTTTATAGTCTCCTATTTCTAAGTTAGCATGCTTCTATTGTACTAGTTCATTATGCCTATGTCATGTACAGATTGAGTTGAGTGGGTTTTACATTTGATTTCTACTATAGTCAATAACTGGATATATATGTTTTCCCTGTGTAGGTTGGATGATGGGACGACACACTTAGAAACAGGGGTAATATAAAAACAACGCTCCCAAGAGTAAGAGGCTAAAAATAACATTTTGCTATTTTAATTCAATGGTTGCAGGTACAGGTAACTTTGTTACCTGATCTTTTGAATGCATGTTGAAAGAGTCTGAGGGAAATGTTAGGATATTTCGACACATAGGAAATAGTTAAGTATAACTTGGTCTAGTGTAGAGTTAGGTGAAGTGTGTTTCTTTACTATGTACTTTTGTAACTTACAATCCGATGGTCACGACATTTTCTAGACATTAAGTGATCTGACGATTCATTCTCTCCTGGGTATTACCGACACTTGATTCATGGCTTAACACCTAATTGGTCCATGATCTCTATTTAAAAACCATGGAGGGTCATTTGTAGGGTGACTGTTCATGAGAGAAGCTTATGTAAATTTTCTTTCTTTTACATTAATAAATTGCCTGAAGTGGTCATGTTGGCTCAGGCCGTGGACTGTTTCCCTCTTTGAGGGTTTTAACCGCATCAAGAATACTGGTGTACTGATCTGTGATCTCTTTGTGAGTGGTGTCTTTTTGTGTTCTATCTGAGGAAATTACCCTGTAAATTCCTACATGGTATCAAAGCTATTTGAGGGCCACATCGTTGGTGAACCAAATCCAAAGCCAGTATAAGTGCATGCGACTATCGTTTCCTAAATACACTATTTCTGACTACTTTCGGGCTGAGAGGATTGCTCTATTGTCTTAGGAGCATTTGTTCTGGTGAGTAACCTCTTTTGTTTCACGCGAAAAGGTTTTTGGTAGCCCTATCTACGTCGTTTTTATGATCTAGAGGTATACAATCTTTATTTGCAGTCTTAGTTATTCATCTCTCTATTTATTTTGGTTTATTTAGCTCTCTATCCATATCTGTACCTTTCATTTCTTCCTATGCTCTTTGCCTTGCGACTTTGTGCGATCTGGGAAAATAAAAAATAGAAAAGAAGGATTTTTTTCATGCGTATGCTCTCTTCCTCCATGCCTTAGTGTGATCTCAGAAAATCAGAAACATTGAGGAAAATATTTAATTTCTCTCGAAAGCTAACTTCAAGCCATAAGGTTTGGTTTTTTTTGTATGTTCATGTTGGGTTGTGTGGTTTTTTTGTTTTGTAGGAAAAAAGATTTTTTTCAAGTAAGCATGCAGCCCAAAGCTTCAGTGACTAAAAAAAAGAAATAACCCTTCCTCTTTTCCAAAAATTACTAATGTTTTAAACTACCTCACTTGGTCCAAAATTACTTTATGAGAATAGATATCTTGAGTTCAAGTCTTTCTTTTTGTTGAGTTACTTTTTCAAAAAGCAAATGTAACTTATATTTTAAAGTTACTTTATGTAAAAGTGTTCTCACCCATTATAAAAAGTGAGTCACTTATAATTCTAAAGTCTTTTTATCTTTTATTTAAGTTACAATTTAGTAGGTAGTTCATAACGTACCAATGTAAAAGTGACTTTCACTTATTTATAAAAGTGGATCACATATTTTTTTTTTTTTTAAGTAAGCTAATTAGATTAAGTTTGAAAATGGGGGGATTTTTTTTCTAAATATAACATTATCATTCACTTTCACACATTCATGCACTTTGTCGGAATCTTCAAAAACTTTTCTTCAAAAAGCCATAACTTCTTCATCCGGAAGCTGTTTTAAGAGTCGTAGTGGTGTAAAATAATGATTTCATAACCATATTTAAATTTGATTAATATGCACATAAAAACTTAACACTTATAATAAATTTACAATATAACAAGAGTCTTAACCATGCACATTTACGGGCAGTTTACCATGGATATTATTAACTTTAAAAGATGTTTTTTTACAATACCATGAGCTCTTACCATGGCTTATCAATAATGCATGCCCAAAAACCACAACTCATTTCAAAATCAAAATAATTTAATTTAATTTTAATTCTATTTTTTAATATTTTTTAAATCAAATATAAAATAAAACATGTGTGGGGGAGATGTTGTAATGTTAGCTTCGGATCTATCAATCACTAAGAGGGATCAAATCTATTTTTACTCTAAAAGATGTTTACATCTCAAGAGATTTGAACCCTCTCAACCCTTGGTAGATCCATATTTAAGATGGACCTAAGCTAGTGTAATATACAATTTAGCGATGGTGAGTAGGATTTTGGTTGAATCTACAATTGAGCAATGGTTAGTTGGGATTTCATATGAATGAAATCTACAATTGGGTTATGATGAGGATTTGCGCTGATCAGAATGTACAATTAGGTTATGAAGAGGGAGAAAAACCCTAATGACACATAATATCAACATGAAATACATACATAAATAGAGGGAGAAAATGTATTGGGGGGACAAAAAACACTAATGACACATAATATCAACATGAAATACATACATAAATGGAGGGATGAAATGTATTGGGGGGACACTAGCTAGCCTAGATCCATATGGATATATCAAGCATCGAGAGGGATCAAATATATCAAGGATAAAATCTCTTTTTTTTGAGTGCAAAACTTGAGGAAATTTTTTCACCGCAATATATTTGACACTCTGTCCTTAATAGATCTAGAGTTATTTTTTATTTAATTTTACCGAGTCAAAATGTTTAGATCATAAAAAATAGATGGAGACAAGGTATTGGGTGGGAGAAAAACCCTAACAACACATAATATCAACTTCAAATCCATATAGAAAGTGAGGGGAAAACCCTAATAAAAGGTAATATGAACATACTAGAGAATACACATGTCTTTCTTTGAAGAGAAAGATGCAAGGTTTAATGGTGTCCTTATATAGCTATATGCATTATTTCTCCTAACATCGAAGGCCTATGGAAGAAAAATGAAGTATGGATGTTAAATGGAACAATTGTTGTCACGAAAAAATGATTCACAATAATTTACAAGAAATATTGAGCATCCACAACAACAAGATTCACATTTAGATGTTTATTACCATAGTGTATATGTTTGCTATCCTCGTGAATCCACCCACACAAATTTTGTGGTAATTTGAAATGGATGAAGTTATGGTGTCATATATTCCGTTATTATTAGTTATTTTACTTGTACTTAAGACTCAAAATCATGAACAAGATTTGGTAACCGCAATATATCTGATAAGTTCAACAACCATGGTACTACTATATACGATATCTAGCATACTTTTAAATTCCTTTGAAAAAATCTATGATTGATGCCAAAAATAACCCATAAAATGATAACAAAGTACTACTATATACAATATCTAGCATACATATAAATTCCTTTGAAAAAATCTATCATCGATGCCAAAACTAACTCATAAAATGATAACAAAACTTACATCAATGAAAATTGCTAGGATGGATTGGAATGGATTATGCACTTTACAAATTTTATCTTTGGGTGTATGCTATGAACTATTTATATTTATACCATTAAATTTTAGTTTATGTGGGATATTTTATGTTGTATATATGAAAATATGTTCTATCTTTAGGTGTATGCTATTAACTATTTATATTGCTACCATTAAATTTTAGTTTATGTAGGATATTTTATGTTGTCTACATGAAAATATGCTTTAAATATATCACAATTACTAAACATCAATCAACACAAATAATAGTAAACATCATCTAGTGTCCACCACAATTATTAAAAAGACATATTTTAAGTTCATTATAAATAATATCAAGTACAATGAAGGAAACACTCTGAGGACTTTGATCTATGGCATTCATTAGATCTTCCCATTCATCCAAAATGCCTCTTAGATTAGCTTCAAAACACAAAATTCTTCAGGTTGAAAGTGGAAGGTAATTTCCAAAAACAATTCCCAATGCACCATCAAAATCACTTCCTTTTAGGCATTGGTTCTCCTATAGTGTTAAAAAATGCACCAAAAGTACTACTTATAGGAAGCTCATTTAGCTACATAGCGTAGAACTATAGTTCTAATTCATTATGAACTATATGGTGGGGAAGAGATAAGTTTTGCGTTAGATATTTTGATGGCTAAATATTACGTTTTGAATTTACATGTGGTACCATAAATTATGAATGAATTCGACTCTTTGAAGTTTCATGTGCATAACCTATATTTTTTCTAGAAGGAAAACACATTTAAATAATTACAATAAAGTATCTCTTTCTCCACACGCACTTGGATATTTTAAATTTGTCATTAAAATACCCATAAATGTTTGATGTTTTTGTTATCGAATCTACAACAACAATAGATTTTCACCTTTACTAGTTTCTCAAATAATACATAGCTCATTTAATGTGCAAGAGACCTTGTATGGTTATATATATGCTACTTGGAATAGGCCTTCATTCCTAGTTAGTCATACTACCCACAAAATGAAGTAGGGCAAAGGTTGATGTGCTTTTGATATTTATACCTCTTGATCTTTCAACCATATTTCTAATGCTTCAATTGTGTTTTCATCCCATAGACCTTTGCCACTAGTGATGGATCTCTAATTGGGTTCATTTATTGCTATACATATAAATCTCCAAAAGGGTTATCCAATGAAGCCATATTTCACTAAGCATTCTTAGATATGAGGTCCTCCCTTATTTCAAAATAACTAAGCATTCTTAGATATGGGGTCCTCCCTTATCTCAAAATAAGGATAAATCCCCAGGGGAGAAAATATTACTTGATATATGTAATTATAGTGTTTTACATTTAAAACATAATTTCATTTGTAATTGAGAAAGTGTATTTACTAATTTGGAAACCCTTACAAAAGGCCTTTCAACTTGTAACACTACACACCTCTTCTATGAAATAATATTGAATAGAAATCTAATGATGCTTGCAAAAGTGTCCATACATAATGGACATTTGGACTCTATTTCCTTTATTTATCAATAATATGAATAAGGTTTCATACTTTTTTCCAATTTTAGAATTTTGACTAGTTGAAAGAGAGTGGCAATGATATTGGTAAGTTTCATTTTAAGAAAAAAATAAAGAAAGAATGCAACAACATATTACCACCTTTACTTGTATTTGTATGGAAATGGATTTGTACAAAAACTCATCCAGAAAGATAAAATTGATGGCTAAAGATTATATTTTAAGAAAAATAAATTATCATCGAGTTGATTCCCATAAAAATGTTACATTAATAATATTGGAGTAGGATGAAAGCCTTTCATCTTGCATATTATGTTATTAAGGTCATATTGATTATTTTGATTCTTTGGATTATGCATTTTTTCAAATCTTGATTCAACCACTCTCACGTGCTAAGGAAAGAAGTGGAGTGCCATTTTCTTCCTAATTCTCAATATATGAAGAACAGTGAATCTTGAATGGACAAGCCAAGCCATGAGACATAAAGCATTGCACTCATTAGTATTACTATATTTCTTGTATTAAGGACCCAATGTTAAGTAAAGGCAATTGTATTATTGTGTTTCTTATATTATAATAGCAATTCTAAAAAAAAGTGTGTTTTATTTATGATAGTTCATGTTTGTTATCATAGTTAATGCAATAGGCCACACCATAACTAGATTTCATTGTCAAACATATAGATTTGTTTGTTTAGTGATTTTTTTTTTTTCAATTTTTACCTATGTTTTCAAAATCTCCTCACCAATGAAAATTTTAACTAAAATTTGGGTCGAAAAATTTACCTTTTACAATAATCTTTAATTACTTAATATCCTCTATTATAATTGATAATTATGTTAGTTACTAATCCAGGAAAATAAATAAAAAAGATTTAAGTGTGAAAACCTTTAAAATTTATAATTGATAATTATATTAGTTACTAATCTAGGAAAATAAATAAAAAATATTTAAGTGTGAAAACCTTTAAAATTTGTTTAATAATATCTGACTTTTTAGTAGAAACTAAATTATGTTTATTTATGATAAAAGAAAATAAATAAATAAATATAAAACTGTGACAATTATGTTCCTAGGTCATTGCAATTCAAAATTTGAGAGCATTTATAATAAATTACAATATAAATGATGAATTACCAGTTACCAATGAACATGTCCTATACGATTTTGTAATAAAGTGGGTCAAAAATCATTACCCCATTGTGGATGAAAGGAGACAAGTTTTAAGTAATAAGCTTTGTCACTTGATAAGCTGCCAAAATATGAGCCATCAAACGCTGAGAGCTCTTTCATCTACTGATTTGAACAATATGTGCACAACAAACACAGTAATAGATTACTTCCTTTTGAAGGCAGAAGCACCAGCAGAAACCCTTTACAGTGACGGAGCATGACACCCCTCATCCCCATTGTATGGTTCAATACTTGATAGTCATCAGTGGAGGTTCCAAACGGTCATACAATGGGGATGAGGGGTGTCATACTCAGGGGTTTCTGCTGGTAAGCCGTTCTATTAAATTTCACAATTTTATGAGGTGTTTCTGCTTTCAAAAGAAAGTCTCTAATACTGCTTTTTTTGCGCACATATTGTCCAAATCAGTAGATGAAAGGGTTGGTCTCAGTTTTTGATGGTTGATATTTTGAAATCCTATAAAGTGACTTATTACTTAAAACTTATTTTCTTTTATTCACATCTGGATCTTTGAGCTTATATCGATTGCTGATTCCTCAAATATTCTAGAATAAATAAACATAAGCCCTGTCAAATAATTGACAAAGCCATGTCTGTCCTCCAGAGAATCAGAGATATCTTCATTAATAAATAATAATTAATCACATAATAATGATAAATTGCATTGATAATCCAAAGTGATTGCAATTCAAAATTTGAGAGCATTTATAATAAATAATTTTGACGCCTTACATTATTACGATGAACAAAAATAGTAGGATCCAAAGTGCACGAATAATAAGCAACTAGATAAAACAGCCGCAGCAACAGCTAAAACCAAAAGTCATTGCTGGAGAATAATCATAATTGATGCTTATTCCTCAAGACTGTATGATAATTCATATTGGAAAAGGGAAAAAACAAGCCTTTGAATTAATTCGATAAAAAACGTAATTAACTCTCATGGGATCGGGCCAAAGTGTGGACCAGTGAAAGAAAGCAACCAAGTAGTATGAGAAAGTAATGCTCTAGGGAATGGACCGGAGTACGAATAGTAAGAGTATCACTGGTCTTCCATTAAAAACAACTTATGCAGAGACCTAAGTACAAGTATCACGGCTCACACATAAAAGTGTGTGTCGAATTTATGTAGAATCTTTGAATTGCAGATTAGTTGGTTTGTGTGGGGTTTAATGTTTATTAGGAAGAGCAAAAAGTGGGAGCTATTAGTTAGATCTACATTGCTTCAAATCACATATGTGGGTTGGTATTATGAATTTTATTGTATATTGATTTATATACAGATTTAAAAGCAAATGAGTTTCATCTTATATCTCATCTGAGCACGAATTAAGAGAAAATCTAAGAATTGATGTTATGATGCATAGATCTAAGAGTTGAAAATGATGAGATTTTCATGCGTTTCAAAATTTGTAATCACAATAAATTTGTTTGACATAATTTTAGTTTCAATTTGCAAATAGATTTCTTCTACATAACTTTTTTTTCCAGAAGAAAAGAACAATGATTTTTGTTAATGAAAACAAAAGAAGTTACATATCTTATTTTTCACTATTCTCAAGGCATTCAGTGAGCAAGAAGATAAAAATATCTAAAGCCCATGGGACCAAAAAAGAAACAAAAGAGCTGACCTAACAGATCAAAGAAAGCCAATGGACAGTCGAGACAAGTGGAGAGCACCTCATAACTTGCCTTCCATGGTGATGCTATACCATTCTCTTCCTCAATTTTTCTCCAGGCCTCCAATGTTAGGAGAAATAATGCATCTCCAATTATATAATTGTTCCTTCTCATACTTGAGTACTCTTTTAAGGACATCATCAAACTTTGCCTCTTTTTGTTGAGAGTAGTAGCTTTGCTCCCTCTTCCTTAGCCACTTCTATTTTTGTTTTTATACTTTTTTTTTCCTATATATATATATATATATATACCAAGCATAGATGCACCTTTACTTTGAATCTACCAAGCACCTTTATTCTCCTACTGAGAGGGATCCAATATTTTTTCACTCTATGCTAGTTTGCATATCACGATATTTGATCCCTCTCAGGGCTTTGTTCCCTGTCCGCACTTAGTAGATCGAGAGAAAAGATGGATCTATGCTGGTTCAATTCCCCTCTTTAAATAAGCTACATTCCACCTGAATACCATGGGTCAATACCATTGATTCTCAATACAATGTGCCATCTTTATTTTTGATTCTCAATACAATGGGCCATCTTTATTTTTATTAATATTAGTATTAGTCTTAATAATGTTTTTTGGCCATCATCTAAATAAAACCTCTTAAATTCGTAAATATAAAATGACTTGTCGAGTAAATATAAAATAATGACTTGTCCAATAAATATAAAATGATATTTTATTTATTTACCATACCTCTAGCTTATTTATATTTTTATTAATTTACCATACCTCGTTCATAAATATGGTATTTGGCTCATAGGCTTCACCTAAATAAAACCTCTTTTTTGAGTCTTCGTAAATAGAAAGAGGTTTATGGACTAAATATAAAAAGAAGTTTTATTTATTTACCATACGTCTAGTTTATTTATATTTTTATTTATTTACCTACCTATTTTTTGGGTGTTTTAACCTTTTTATATTTTTACTTTTATTGTGTTTATTTATATCTATTTTGATTGATTTTAATATGGTGGACATTAGATAATGTTAACATTCATGCTAATGTTTCTATTTACTTTTCTTTTATGTTTCGTTTATGTGAGATCTCTCCATCTTTGTTGTAGAGCCCTCTCGGGGCATTGAATGATTTCGAACTTATTCTTTATTATATATATTATATTCTTTATATTTTATATATTGTATATACCTACTACTGATTTATATGTGTCACCTTATATATAAAATATTATTCATTCCCTGTCTAATTAGACTAAATGAACTTTTTCACGACACATTAATTTTAACCAAAATTCTGCAAAGATCTTTGAAAGCTCGGAGTTTCAGTTATTCAGTTATTGGAGGAATCTTGGTGCCTCAGAAGTAGAGCTATATGGTTAAAAGCAGGCGATGACAACACAAGATTCTTTCAGAACTATGCAAAAGGCAGAAAAGTTTCAAACAAAATATGGAACTTACGTCTACTTGACGGGGGAGTAGCTGATACTTTTAACAAACTCTCCCATCTAGGCACCTCTCATTTCAGGAATCTCTTCAAAAACCCTCCTAGGTCAAATTTGGCTGATATCATCAATGTGGCAGGACATTTTCCCTGATTTGTAAATGATGATGAGGCCGAGGAGTTAATCGCCCCTGTTACTGTAGGCAAACTAGAAGGAACACTGAAATGGTTCAAAAAGGACAAGAGTCTTGGTCCGGATGGGTGGACGATATAATTCTATCTCGCATTCTATGAACTTCAGGGAATGATCTGTTAAAAGTTGTGGAAGAATGTAGAGTATCTAGGTCTCTGTACAATGCTGTCAATTCGACCTTTATTTCCCTTATCCCGAAATTCGATTCCCCTTCCTCTTTCAATGACTATCGGCCTATCTCATTATGCAACTATTTGTATAAAATCATCTCCAAGGTCATTGCAAATCGTCTTCGGCCCATTCTTTCTTGCCATATCGCCCCCCAGCAATTTGCCTTTCTAGAGCACCACCAGGTCCATGAAGCCATTGTCTCGGCCCATGAGGCCATCCACTCGATATGGACTAAACATCTAAAGGGTATCATCTTAAAGATCGACCTGGCCAAAGCATTTGACCGTGTCAGTTGTCTCTACATCAAGATGCTCCTTATACACTTGGGCTTCCCCCATGATTTCATTGCTTGGATTATGGCTTGCATAAACTCCCCTACCTACAGTGTTCTCATCAATGGATCTACCTCCCACTTCTTTCATGCTGAGCGGGGACTCAGACAAGGCTGCCCCCTCTCCCCCTCCTCTTTCTAATTGTTATGGATGGGCTTAGCCGTTTACTAGCTTCTGCTAAAAGAGACGGCAGGCTTCGTGGCCTCAAGATATCTGACTCCTACTTCCTCACTCATCTATTTGTGGATGATGTTCTCATTTTCCTGGATGGGAGCATTCGAGACTCTCTCAGTTTCTCCAAAATTCTCTCCCTCTTCTCGTCGGCTACATGTATGCAGGCTAATCATGGGAAATCTACCATTACCTTAGCCCTCACTTCCATCTAAGAGTCACAACTCGCACAACAACACTTCCCTTATTGCATCATACCCCTGGACTGGGGTTTTAAATATCTGGGCTTTTGGATTAAGCCTCTCAGCCAGATAATTGCAGACTGGGTCTAGCTTGTCACCAAGCTGAAAAAAGGCTTTCTAACTGGAGTCATAGATACTTATCTAGAGCTGGCAGGTTAGTGCTCATCAAATCAGTTCTTGAGGCCACTCATGTTTTCTGGATGGCAATAGCATGGATCCACAAGAACATCCTGGCCCGACAGCAACAACTTTGTAGCAGATACCTCTGGAATGGCCATCAAGACAAAAAGACCTTTGCCCGGGTCAACTGGAATAAGATCGCCTTGCCTAAAAAATGGAGAGGTTGGGGACTAACAGACCTTCCCATTTTTTCTCAAGCCCTGGCTGCAAAAATCAGCTGGACTCTACTGACTGGGCAGAATCTATGGACTACAATTTCATATCACAAATACATTTGGCCACATCAAATTATGGATTGGGTCCATTTGCCGCACTGGCCTAAAATAGGTATCTCATCAGTGTGGAAGGATCTCTGACACTCCCTGTCTAGCATCAGGAATAATCTTGTTTGGAGAATAAATGATGGATCAAAGGCCCACATTGGATTAGATCCCTGGACTGGAGGAGGAGGTAGATTCTAGCTATCAAGAGAACTCATCTAGCACCTTCATTCACATGAGATTAAGGTTATAGCACACATAGTGGATCCACTTAACACCAACATATTCACTCAAGGATGGAAATCTTCCCTATAGCTTGATATTCCACCATAGTGGTAGCAAGAATGGCATGAATACACAAATGCACTGTGTGAATCACACATCAGAATCAAGGAAGGACTAGATGAACTCATCTGAAGTCTTGCTGAGAATGGTATCTATTCTCCAAAGACTGGATATCTCAACCTGATCTCACACAAACAACGAGAGCAGACAATGTTTTGGTGGAAGAGTATCTGACTGTTCTTTTGGTGTATTCTCAGAGATAAAGTTCCCACAGGAGAGTCTCTCACTCATTGATCTTTTCATGGCCCTCGCTGGTGTGTTTTATGCAAGAATTCATCTAAATCAACTCTGCATTTATTCCTTCAATGTAATTCTCTGATCAATCTATGGAAGAATATCTCCACATCTATTCATATCTCTGGGCATTGGGAGGGTGACAACATTGGTCAAGCATGGGAAAACTGGTGCAATCTTCATCATGGCACTAAATTACAATGCCTACCCTTAATCATTTGCTGGCAACTATGTCTAGCTTGGAATCGAATTATTTTTGAAGATAGACCTGTTTGCTGGCCGCATATTACAGCTCGAATCATATCTACCTATCACGAGTTGCCTAAGCCACACAAACCTCGGCCTCGTAGACCTCATGATCCTGCACCTATTGACAAAAAATCTCCTTGGGATTTTTTTCATGGTGCTGCATAACACCATGGATGTGGTGGTGGTTTCATTCTATACATTAATGAACAACATTACTACAAAGTAAATATGGGGCTGGGCGAGGGAACAAATAATTTTGCAGAGCTCATTACACTCCGTCATCTTCTGCATTTTTCATTGGGTCATAACTACATGGATTTAAACATATATGGTGACTCAAAAATCATAGTAAATTGGTTCAATAATATTACTGTTTGTCACTCACACACACTCAGTAATATTCTGGATGAAGTGAATTTGTACAAGGCTCAGTTTAACACTATTTCATGTAATCACATCTACAGGGAACATAAAAACAGTGCTGATGGGCTTTCCAAGGAGGCCACGGTACTTCCCCGAGGAGAGTGGATGATACAGGAACAATGAGGCTCCAACAAATATCGCTACTATCATCGGCCCTACAATGATCAAAACTACCACAGAGCAAAGAGCCCCTAGATTACAATTTTTTTGGCTATTTTTGATGTATATACTTGGCTCATACATTGTATATATATTTTCACATAGGCTATATATTTCATGTATATATTCATAGACCTTCAGCAAGGACAACACCCTGCGTGGTGTATGTGGAATCTACTGTAGATGACAAACATATTTATAGCTTTATATTTACTTTTTATAGTAGACAGTGACTGAACACCCTGCATGGTGATGAATGCAACAAGAACTCTAAGTTTTTGACAAACTGAAACATTTTTGAAACTACTCTAGTGGCAAAGAACAATACAGCATATGTTGAAAGCATCTACAACATGTAATTTTTCAATCATAATGAAAGATTACAGTGGAAGAAAAGTAATTCCATTTAGTAGTCTAACGAATAGACAAAATGACCATTTTCCAAGCATTTTTTCTAGCCAATTTTGTTCAAAATCTCGTACAAAAATCATATATTTAAGATACACTATAGTCTAACTAATAGACAAAATGACCATTTTTCGAGCATTTTTTCTAGTCAATTTTGTTCAAAATCTAGTACAAAAATCATAAGTTTAAGATACACTAGTAGTCTAACTAATAGACAAAATGACCATTTACCCAACATTTTTCTAGTGAATTTTGTTCAAAATATGGTACAAATTTTAAAAAATCATAAGTTTTAAGTTGTTCAATTTGCAAAGCTAAAGTGCCTCACTAGTTTTTCAAGGTGATGAATCCATTTATGAATTGAGAAGTGTATTTTAAACACAATAAATCACAATCTCAGTAGAAATTAGATTGTCATTTCCGATAAAAAAACCATTTTGTCTTTTATTTAGACTACCCTCATAGGCTAGCCACAAATTTATGAATATTGGAAGGTGAAAAGAACTAGAAAAAATATTATTATTCAAGGAAAAAAAATATCAACCACTTAAAGAAATAGGTAGTTTGAAATAAAAATAGTGAGTTAAAGACAAAGTATGTTGTGATAATTTAAAGAGAATTTCAAGGAAAATACTTAAAATTAAGGTGAATTATTTGGAGTATTTTTTAATTGCAAAAAGGACAGAAAATAATGATGTTAAGTAAATACTCGCCATTTTTAATAGTAAAGAAGATATTAAAGAACCATATCATAAGCTATATATAACTATTGTATGGACTTTTAGTCCTTCCATATGGTTTATGGGTGTCCATATGCATACAATAGTCTAGATATCCATGTGTGCACATGGTAACAATTGCATATTTATATAACATTTCCACTTTTAATCCTTGCAGATTATAATGTAATCATGCAAATATGGTTAGATTGAGGAGCCAATTTGTTGTTGGTTGGACCCTGTATTGATCAATATGGTCAAGGGCATTTTGTACATTGAAATTATTGATAAAATAAATCATTGAATGCGATACAAGATGGATGATGATGTTGGGGAGCTATGATTGACAAGAGAAGGGTAAGGGTCCAATGAAGAAGGGCATTTTGTACATTGAAATTATCAATAAAATAAATCATTGAATGGGATACAAGATGGATGATGATGTTGGGGGGTATGATTGACAAGAGAAGGGTAAGGGTCCAATGAAGAAATTACCAGATGCATTATCACATTCCAAGATAACTTTATTATTATTCATATAATGTCTCTTTTACTTATTAAATTCCATTTCTTGAATAAGAAAGTATGGGGTGAGTGTTTGCATGTAAGAGGTACCTGGGAAAGTCATCTTACTTATATTATTTAGCATGGGATAGGTACAATATTTCTAGGAAAATGTGTGAGATTCAAATGATGCATGACGGAAGTAAAAAGGAAATTTGTGCAAAGAAGTTGGAGATAGACAAAAAAAGGTGAGTTGGTTGTTGAAAAAGACAACAAGTCATGTTGTTGATGAAAACAACTTTGTGGGGGCTTAGTTTATGTTGAGAATTAGGGTGTGTTCCCATGATTGTTAATTTGGTTATATTTAAGTGTTTCTTGTTGAGGAAATTTCTCAAGTTCCTCGAGAATGTTAATGTAAAAGCTCCCAAAACAACCAAGAATTTGTTAAGTCCCCAATTGTGAGATTTTCTAGTTAACGATGCACTAGATTCTGCAAGGGAAGTAGGATATCTTGATGAACTGCATGGAAAAAAGGGGGATCCCATTCCTTGGGTTGTGCAGGGTCAGGGGAAAGGGAGT
This sequence comes from Pinus taeda, assembly GCA_000404065.3. NCBI lineage: Eukaryota > Viridiplantae > Streptophyta > Pinopsida > Pinales > Pinaceae > Pinus > Pinus taeda. The sequence goes on along the minus strand of APFE030955783.1, from coordinate 1,052 downwards.
TGGTGGATTGGAAATTTTATTGGAGTAAAAATTTGGGTTTTGGGCTATCATGTGTGGATAGCGGATAACTAAGAGAGCTAGACCTCTTCCTTGACTCATAACTCCATCTCCAGGGTGGCTTCCTATTGAGAGAAATATAACATATGCCTCTGGCTGGGAGGAACATCTATTTTTATGGAGACAATACATTCTTCCATTAAAATATATGTTCTCTATTATATTTTACTATGTTAATTAGATTGTGTAAACATTTTACTTGAATTTTGTTTTCTTTGCTTGAATGAGGTGCACTTCTAAATTATAAATTTTTGTTTGATGCATGAGAAAATATGGGCATGTTTTCTTTGTGATTTTTTTTTTTTTTTGATTGGAGAATCTTATTTAGAATTTAGTAGGAGGGGTATTTTACATGTGGTATGAGAGCACTAGGTTGCAATGTGAGATATGCATGTGTTTGCTATAGTTCCAACATGGCTAGATTTAGGTGAAAATTGAGTTTCCCCAATAGGAATATATGGGTTGAAATCCCCCAATTTCTTTTTTGGTCAAATTATTAGCACAAGAGAAAATTTTATGCAATAGAAGGGGACAAACATGGCTTAGGAGGGAAATTTCATGGATTCTATGGTAGTCACAAACTTGAAAAGTTTTGGAAAATGGATAAGGTAGGGGAATTTATACAACATAGATAAAAATTACGAGTGATAAAGGATATATCACCAAGGATAAAAATTAGCAATTACAAAGAATGTACCACTAAACATAAATATAACAAAATGTTTGTAATAAACAATATATTTCCAGAGAAAAAATATCATGGGTGATACAATGTGAATTTCCAAGGAATTGTTTTTGTGAGTGATACAATGTTATGAAACCAGCTGAAGAAAAGATAGAAAAGATAGATAAATGCCTTAGAATTCAGCCTCTTCAAGGGGACAACCTCCTTTACATTACATAAATGAACAATTCTTGGATGATTCAAATGAAAAAACCTCCTTTCTATATATAGGAGTCTAAGGAGTCACAATATAATCCAGCCGACCTAACAA
>APFE030955774.1:0-19377 GCA_000404065.3 Pinus taeda | reverse complement strand
AATGAAATTGATCACAAATACATAATATTACTTAAAAACAATAAAAATAAATAAAAAGAGAGGGAATCCTCTGTAAAAAGAAATACTAAGAGGAGAGGGCGAGAATCCAATAGCTACTAATTTTCCAGCCGTCATCCCTATTAATGTTATTAGAGGGTCGTTCAATTTCAATGGCTTCCCTAAACTTGCGGTGATGAAATTGAGAAATTCTTGCGACGACCTTGGCCTCCTCAATGCATATGTGATGCATGGTCTTCGCTGCATGTTCCGCTAAAGCCGAGGATTTGGTCCTCCCATGTTTGATATCAATAGCATGTTCTTTAATCCTTTGGTTAATAGACCGACTCGTTTCTCCGATGTATGGAGTCCCACACGAATATGGGATGCCATAAACACCTTTCAAATCCATATGGTTCACGTGGTCTTTAACTGACTTTAGGGAGATTCTAATGATGTTGAGGGGTCTAAAGGTTGAGGGAACACTATGTTTCTTCAGGATTCTCACAATATTGTCTGTGGTCCCTTGGATGAAGGGGAGGTCAACTCTTGAATGTCGATCAAATGTGTCAGTCTTAACCTTAGGACTCTTACTAGCTTTGAGGAAATCTTTAACACATTGTTGCCTACTATAACCATTCTGGACAAAAACATTAAGGAGATGGGATTTTTCTTTAGAAAGGTAGTCTTTATCAAAAATACTTAAAGCCCAGGTGGCTAACGTGCTGAGAACACCTATCGTCTGAGCAGGAAAGTGATGGGAACTTGCATGAAGATACTGCTCAGTATGAGTCTTTTTTCGATACACCTGTTGGGAGAAAGAACCATCAGCCTTCCTAGAAATGAGGACATCGAGGAAAGGAAGGAAACCAACAAATTTTCGTTCCATGGTGAATATTATAGAGCTAGACTTATTATTAAGATGCTATAAAAAGCTATCTAAATTGTCAGGCCCGTGCTACCAAATGGAGTAGGTATCATCAACAAATCTTTTCCAAAGTTTGGGTTTAAAAATATCTGAGGATAAGGCTTTGGATTCAAAGTCTTCCATGAACAGGTTAGCAACGATGGGGGATAGTGGGGAACCCATAACCACCCCACGGGTTTTTTCATAGAACTCACCTTCAAAATAGAAAAAAGTAGAAGTGAGGCGAATCTCAACTAATCTAGCCGTGTCAAGATCAGTAAGGCGAAATATTACATCGAGAGATTCCTTGATGGGGATCTTAGTGTATAGGGAAACAACATCAAAATTGACAAGATTGTCTCCTGGATCAAATTTCATATCCTGTAATTCACTAACAAATAATGCAGAGTCTTTGGCAAAGGACTTTGTCCGACCTACCGGGGGCTTAAGCTTCGAGGCTAAATATTTAGCTAAAAGATAGGTAGGCCCACCTATGGTGTTGACAAGGGGTCTAAGGGGGGCCCCTTCTTTGTGAATTTTAGGGAGCCCATAGATCTTGGGAGTGATGGGGTTACTCTCAATAAGCTTGTGGGTAAAGGAGCCAATAGTACTACTAGATTTAATGGAAAGAGAAACTGACCTAGAAATCTTTTTCAAGGGATTCTTGTCAAGCTTTCTGTAGCTTTCGCTGTTGTTCAGGTGATCCAACATCTTTTTCCGATAATCTTCCTTATAAAGGATGACAATAGTCCCACCCTTATCTGCTTTAAAACAATAATGTCTGAGTTCTTATTCAAGGATTTTAGGGCTTCAAACTCTTCCTTATTGATGTTGGGCTTAGGGGGCTTAGCTTTCCTAAGGATAACTGCACAGTCTTGCCAAATAGTATCTTTAATATTATCCAATAAGTCTTTAATCCCATATTCAACATCACACATAATATCAGCTACCGGAATTTTCTTTGGAGAAAGGGAAAAATTTAGTCCCTTCTCCAACAGCTTAAAGACCTGAGGAGGAATATAAAAACTAGATAAATTAACTACTTTGTTATTAGGATGATTAATATAATTTTTAATAGGATGAACATTATTATTGTTATTAATATATTTATTATTACCTTCATTATTGTTATTCTTAATATATCCAAGACCATTTTTATTTTTGTTATTATAGTTAGATTCCATAAATTCTTTACTATGACCTGATCTCTTGTTCATATTATTAAATCTCCTTATATCATCATTCTTACCAATATCTGCAGAATTAAAAATATTATCATTAATACTATTATTAATCTCACTAAAAGATATAGAATTATTATCATAAATGGTATTATTATTATTATTACAATAATCAATATTAGAATAAATATTGTGATGGTTAATACCATAGGCATAAGAGAGGGCTCAATGATCTGAATTAAAGGGCATTGGGCAGTCATCTTGAAGGTCGATATTCCCGGGAATGGATGGAGTGGAAGGGTGAGAGGCAACTACAGAGAGGCTCATGGAATACAGAGGAGATGAACGATCAGTCAACTGGCTGAGATGGGGAAGACCAGATGAGCAAAGGGAGGGACAGACAGGCATACTAGGGTCGAGGGATGAGAATTGATTGAAACAGAATCAGAAGAAGAGAGGCATGGATGTGAGGAGCAGGACAACAAAGAAGGGACATGGCGGTCTTCCAGCCTGCAAACAACATTGGGATCAATGTCCTCCAGGGAGTCGAGAGGTAGCGAATGGGCACATTCGAGCAGGGAATCACGTTCACCAACAGAGCTCAGCAAAATGGAACTTGGGAGTTTGGTCATATCATAGTGACACTTAGCTCATGTTTGCCTTGGAGAGCCCATAGAAGTGGGTAATCGTGGGAGGGGTGGTTACACATCCCCTGTTAGTTCCTTAATATCATTTAATATATTGAATAACTATGTGACTATTTATATACCACCCCACCTCAACCCCCCAAACCTACCCACCCCTCAATTCCAAATCCACATGATATGATATTGGTTTATTCATGAATCCCCTTATTTAATCCAAATTGTAATTCATGAATAAAACTAAAAAGTCATAAAAAAACTAACCATTTATTCGCCTAACAAGATGGTACCAATATTTAGATTTGTTAAGGTGGTACACTACCATACATAATCTAAGTCGCTTAACTTAGAGAAAATAGTGTCCAAGTTTCATAATATGTAAGCTAAAGCACATATGTGTAGGGGACACTCATTGTTGACCAATAATGGCAACCAATTTGAATGCTAGCCATAGTGTGACACTTAAAGTTTCCATAAGCACTAGCACTTTGCATTTGTGCATAAAGTTTGTTCATCCCCATAAGCCAGAAACTATATTGTAATGAATAATCACATTCCAGTAATAGCAATAATCATAAACATTATTTGTACTAAGATATTGGGTGTTTAAATCATGTTTTAAGTATTATTATTATAAAGTTTAAATTATTTATATTAATTTTTCTTTAATAATAACTTTCTTATATAGCATAACGTGATAAGAGGTTATATTCAAAATCTATTTTAAAACATATTTTAGAGCCAAAATATTTTAGATATCTTATAAATGAAAATCTACCTACTTTAAACATATGTTCAAGATTATCCTAGTTATTTATCCTAAGTATTAGGGACATGGAAGACTTATCAACTACATACCAATGAACTATATAAATATGTATTAGGATTTTCTATAATATATCAGTTTGATACTGGTTCATTCCATAATTCTCTTTATTACTTTTGTTATTAATTATTGTGTGCAATTATTTCAGAATAATTTTGTATTATTAGTTATTATTTAGAAAGTTTTAGAAGATAGTTATTTAGTTCATAAATTTTATGAGTGTTTGGTAATCACGATCTTGTAATTTAGTTGACAAAAACATGTAAAAAAATGTAATTTGAAATATTATCTTTCCATCTAGAATTGCATCTAGAATCTATAACACTTTGTTTTAGGTTTTAAGGAGAGAACTTATATTTTATATGAAAAAAGTTAATTAATATAGATCTATTTAATTCTAAATCTATTTAACACCAAAATGAATAAACAATAAATTAAGAAATAGATCCTCTTGGTGTTTAAAAGATCTCTGCTTTTATATATGAATAAATAATATTCAATATTATTTTTTGCTTTTCATATTTACATTATTTTTGGTATAATCGAAATGTTTAACTTCATTTATATTTAATTGTAATAATTTAAGTTATTTTTAATATTATATTAATTTGAATTATGCATTATTACATATATGTATATTACACATATTTCATTTATTAAATTTTATTATACTACATTAGAAAACACACTATTTATTATTTGTATGGATATTAAAAACAATAATAATTAAAAAGAAAAATATCTTATAAACATTTACATAATCTATATAAAACTTATATAGTATTAAAAAATATAATCTTACATTATATATATATTTTATAATGTTTATTTTTTTTTAAATATAATTATAAAAAAACGTGAATATTTAATTTTTAAATTATAAATATAATAAATAAATAACTGTATTTAAAAATTAAATTAAAAAATGTACTTTTAATTTGATGATGATGATGGTTAACGTCCACTAAGACCAAACATTGGTCTATCGGACCTAAAGAAACAAGTTATTTATTTTGATTTAAGATTTTATTCCTATGCTCAAAAAGCTTGGAGAGAAGCTGCCCAAGCTCACTATAATTTTGACATTGTAAAAGGCTAGGAAGGTCAGTATTGTAACAAAGAATGTGAAACTGAGATCTAATGTGGTTGTATGCGGGGCGCTCTAAGAGGAAGTGGTTTTCATCCTCGATGTTCCTATTCTCACATATATGGCATATCCTCTCCATCCATGGCGTTTTAGGCATTGCCCAGCGACCTGTTTCACTATGGAGCTCATGAGAATTCGTTCTAATCTTTGCTATATTAATTTTCTTCTTTGAGATAGTTAAAATAGAGAGATACTTTTGATCTTCTAGGGTGCGGTTGATGACCTTCTTATAATAACTTAATTTTCTTTTAGCCGCTAAATCTTTCTCACACCACATTTTTTCTTTGAACTTAGAATAACAATATCTTTAATGTTATTATGTTTTGCAATGCATCATTCTCGTTGATCTCCCATATTTAACCAAGCCCTTGTGTCTTTATGCCACCCTCAAATTGGAAAAAAGGGGCCCCCCCCTTTAAAAAGTTGGTTTGGCTGGAATTTAAAGCTAAGCTAGGAAGTCTATGATGTCGATGTTATTGAGTTGTGCTGTACAACAGAAACCTAAATATACAAATATATTTAATTAATACAAATATATTTATTATAGGAGTTGTCTAATATGCGACTTTTTGGAGATTTCGGTGACAGAATCCAGCGGAAGATTGAGGTTAAATCTTGATTTGTTGCAAGTTAAATGGTTTTAACTGCATATTTGGATTCAGCACCCTGAAAAACCCCTAGGACGCTTGATTGTGCAGAAACTAACTATAAGCTTGCGATTCCAATAAATTGCTGCGGATTTGACCGAAAAAAGACACCAGAAAGGCTTTCAAAAAGTCGCATTATAGACCACTGCTTAATTATATAAATATATAATTAAATATACAAATTAGATAAATTTTTAAAGCGAAATTTAAAAAAAAAAATTAAACATTTTTAAAATTGCATTCTCATGATAACAACCAAAAAGGAATCGCAAATATCGATGAAAAACTTAACAGATATAATGTCTTGAGTGCAACAATGTATATGTTGGGCAATTGCATAAAGAAAATTTAACAAAGATAACATGTGAAGTACTTCGATGACATGTAAAGCATATTGTTCGTTAATATTGTAGTAATATTTTTGGGAACAATTATGTTTTAAATTAATTTATTTTAAAAATTAATAACAATAATTGCAGCAAAAGAGAGAGTAAGTTCAATGATGGTAATGACCAAGCAAATGTTAATTAATAAAACAATGTTAAAATATTATATGAAAATGATATTATAGTTTTTATTTATATAATAATGAAATATTATTATAAATTTTAATTTATATATATATTATTTAAATTTTTGAAATTAATGAAAATGATTATGATATTAAAGGTCATATATATATATATGAAAATTATGTTTTGTGGTTTGTTTTTTTGGTTAAGTTAATATTAAGTAGATAATTTATGATGGCGGTTTTTGTATGAAAATTGGAGATTATTGCGATATTTAAGAAATTTTGGTTTGGTCATGTGTAGTTATTGATTTTCTAAACAATTCATACAAAAGAATATAGCCTTTCTCATAATATTCTACATATGTTATAGGTTATTTTATTTATCATATATTGATTCTTTTTATGTAGGGAATCGATATTCTCCATAGAAAACAAATCATTTTTATTCTGAAACATTCAAATACAAACCAAAACATCTTTACAATCCTTTTATCTAGGGAATCGATATTCTCCATAGAAGGTTTGTGATCTATTGGGGGGTAAACCCAACACCCAATGCCTAGCTCTTTCCCACAATATAAACATAGTGACCACTCCTCCAAGTCCAATCCCAACTCCCATAGCTAATGCTAATAATGACATTTTTTGGTCCAAATAACTTATCCATCCCACTTTGATATGATTACTATTACCCATATTTCCTTCTCCTATTGGTGCTTTCTTTACATTGCATGGATTTAAAGGACACCCTCGTAAGCACATATTCTTTTGAAATGATTCTACATTGAATGTAGAAAATTGTGTCCCTATTGGGATTGGGCCACATAAGCTATTAAATGAAACATCAAAAACTACCAACATTGACAATTTAGAGAGCTCTTGAGGAATCTCTCCTTCCAACCTGTTTTTGGACAAGTCCAATTGTTCCAAAGTGGATATCTTACTAAGTGATGCAGTGATTTGTCCTTCCAATTGGTTCCCTGATAAATTCAACAATCTCAAGCTACTTAGGCTCCCTATGCTTGCAGGGATTCCTCCTGTAAAATTATTGCTTGACAAGTCAATTATTGTATTTGTAGCAAGCACATATGTGACAGTATGTTCACTTCTTTTAATGATAATTGAAAATGGTACTTCAATCTTATCTTCAATCCTTGAAGATGTGACATTGATTGTAAATGCTTGGAGTCTCTCAAGATGAAAAGGTATTCTTCCACTGAATTTATTGTTGGATAAATCCAACACTTGTAACTTGGTAAGATTTGTAATAGATTGGGGAAGGCTACCATGGAAATCATTATAACTAATACTTAGCACTCTTATGTTTTGAAATTTTCTAATATGATGAGATAGCTCACCTTTTGATTGACTTTTCCTTAAATCCAACAATTCACACATGGCTAAAGATATTGGCAAAGTTCCAAAAAAACTATTAGAGTGAACTGAAAAATACTATAAAGAATTTGGAAAGTTTATAATATCCAAAACTCCATAAATGAATTTTTTGATATATCTATAAAGTAAAGAGATTTGAGTTTTTCTATAGTTTTAGGAATGCTCCCATGAATGCATGTCAATTCACTACTATGTTTTGTTGCAGTCTTTGTGGGAGCAATAATTCATTAAGACCCGAAAATTTTGCAATAATATGGAAGAAGGCATTAACAGGTAAACAGAAATTCCCGTATCAAGCGAGATATATGGGCAACTTGAAAATGAAAGGAGTCACCAAAGGCGGCCAACCTATGCTCCCATGAATCAATTCAGTCCTATGCTTTGTTGCGGTCTTTGCAGAGAAATAATTCCATAAAAGAACCTAAAAATCTGCACACAGGAAAGTAAATTCAACAACCTTTTTATTGTCAATTTTTTATTGTTACTAATTTTAATATTTATTAACAAAATTATATGCTATCATATATAATAGTATTTTCAGTTTCATATTAATGGTTTTTATTTTATATTTTTAAACCCTTTTTAAATTTATTAATTATTGTTGTTTATGTCAAATAATTATAATGTGCAGGTAAGTCATTCATTTTTTTACTTTCTAATCTAGCTATAGTTTATTAATAAAATCTTTGGTCTCAATGATTATGATAATGATTACATCCATTGAAATTATAATTAATTTATGTCATTGAAAAATGTTATGAGATTATTTAGTCTTGATTTTAGACTTTTGTGATCCATATTGATTTTGATAAATTCTTTCGGATTAATCTTATTTTGTATTAAAATAAATATTAAAAGAAGAGTTATAAGAGTTATAAGTTATAATATTTGAGAGGTTAAGAAAGTTGTAACAAATATTTTGAAATTGAACTTTAATTTGGATATATGTGAGGCACTTCAGGGAAAGTTAATTTCACTTTCAACCCTTTGAGAGTCGCAAAGATGAGATATTCTTTCATCCCACAATGTTTAGAGAGTTGTCCAATGTCAAATTTCACTATGAAACTCGTAGAAGTTGGTTCTTGTTTTAGCAATGTTGATTTTCTTCTTTGTGTTATTTAGAATTAAAAGATATTTTTTATTTTCTAAATTAAGGATGACCACTTCTTTGTAGTATGTTAGCTTCCTTTCATTTTCTAAATCTATATTGCACCACAAAATCTATTTCAATTTAGATGTAATAATACTTTTAATATTATATATATCCAACAAGATGACAGTTTCCTCTATTCCCCAATTCCTTAACTAAGACTTGACATCTTGATGTCATCCTTACTTGAGCCACTCGTGATTCTGGCTAAAGCTAAACATAATGTGTACTCTACTCTCTTTCACACCTCCATTTTCTCATTGTCTAAGAGATTTACCTCTAACAACATGTTAATGAACACACTTTTTATTAAAATTTATGTATCCTTATGCAAAAGGTTATAATGAATATTAAACAATAAATTACGAGAAGTATGGGAAAATCATTAATTCAAATGATTTTTTTTATTAAAAATAAATGCCACCCATGAAAAATCATAATTTGATTTTTATTTTTAATGGAACATTTGTTGATAGCTATATAATATATTACATAATAACATCATGCTACTAGCAATTTCACCGAGAGGTGCAAAGGAATACAAATAGGAGGAGTGGGCAGATGTGGAAGGAAATAATCAAGCGAAATTTAAGGAAAATGAGATACAATCGAAATGGACATTATAATACAATCCAAATTTGAATACTAAGGTACTACCAAAATAACTCATTCAATGGAATATTTTACCATTGGGGTATGTTACATGGGTGGGCCCTAAAACACAACAACATCAAGTGCTACTATTGTTATGGAGCAAGGAAGTTTGAGAAGGTGTAACTGTTGGGATTTCCAAATATAACCTTCTTAAGTGTTCATTTTTGGCATTTTGAAGTTTGTGTGGGTTATTAGAATTTTTAATAGTTATTTATAATTTCTTTTAGTTACTAATTTTATGTTAAGATAAAATTTATTACAGTTAATTATACTTTTCTATTAGTCAAATAGAGTTATATGTCAATTATAGTTATGCAACACACAAAAGCAAAAGAAAATAAGGTGGGAACATAAGCATACAAAAAGTTGTTACATCTCATAGTGGGGATCCTTCTTAAGGAATGTATTATTGTAGATAGTCTCTGAGATACTGTTCTTAACGAGGGAAACATTCATAGAGAAATTTGATTTGAGTTGAGTAGGTATCCATACATCCTTAATAAAGTATTTGGTCAAATGTGCCATTTTCGATTATTTAGGTGTTGTTCTAGTGTTGCACATTTTCTTCTATCGGTACTCAATTTTCTATTAGATGTAATCGTGTACTATTTATTATTGGTAGAATTTCTTGTGTTGTTACCGAGCTTAGCATGGTTAGTGTTAGATTTATTATTGTTGTAGCTGAAATTTTCCTCTTATTGACTATCTATATTGCCTTATTAGTTTCACAAATCATTAGTTTCCAAGTTCTAGGTTTCTGTTGAGAGTCTCAGGAAAGCTATTTTTTAAATATATAATGTTTGAATCATCATATAATAAAGGTTCTATTTTGATGCTTTTCCATGGATGGTTTAATGTTGTTCATTTTTGTTAGGATCAAAGAGCATAGAGAAAGATGGTAGTGTCTAAAGACACCATTGTTTTGTTTCTAGTGGCCACTAAGACCATTTAACATGGGTTTGATCAGCCTTTAAACAAACTACATATGGAGATGAATACCATAGGAAAAACCATGGGTGCTCATAAATATGAAGCCAAAAGCCATGGGTAACTTGATCGAGTCAAGTTTTCCAGATCCACTATAACAATCCCCCCTTAAACTTGACTCTGGGAGATTGACTGTTCCCATTCATCAACCATCTCATCTGAGTTTTCACATCCCCCCTCAAGCCGGGATACAAGTACATTTACCACCTTGGTACCTCTACAAGTGGTTCATTCCACAACTTGATGACTACATGCACCACTTGCACTGCATGTATGCCTAAGAAAGCTCTTAAGGCTTTACAACTATGTGTTTTACCGTGCAACATGTCTGTTAGGACATAGTTCTTACAACTTCCTAGGTGAATACACCTTCCCATAACAGTATTTCACAACTTCGACCAAAACCCTTAAGGTGTTCACACTTCACACACTCGCTGCTTCACTAAAAATTAGCACCATTTACTCCATCTTCGTTCTTTACTCCATACAACTACTCTCTCATATTCTTTATCTTGCTTCATCCATACCTTGACCTAAAATTTTCTTACTTCTTTGAAAAATTTTGTACAATTGTCTCATTTCATTGCTCCATTCTACAATCGTGAACTTCCCACACGAGGACTCAAAACACCTCATAGGTTACTTATGTTTTCACCACACTTGTTTCTATCTTGTTATGACTACAAGCAAACCAACTTTGACTCTTCTCTACTTGAAATTCCACACTCCACGCAGCCTCTATTACACAAAATTTGACCGTCCCTTAGCCCCACAATAGTTGCATATTGTGCCCCCACATTGGGAAACCAATCCATTGTGCCTTCTTTTGCTTGCATGCCTCTTTTAGCCCTTTTTTGTTGGCATGTAACTCCATAAACACATCATCTACTTAAATGAGAAAATTTTAAAAACAATATGTGGCATGCATCATAGCATCATGAAATGAGGTCTATTTAGATATGACCATGGTTAGCCTAGGTAAGCATGGGAAATATATTCCAGTGATAATTTTGTGTTTACGTATTTTTCGTATTCAGAGTGGGCCAATTATTCACATACTTTCTGTTAATAATCACCAAGAAATTCCATCGTATACTACCTACTACGTTGATCTTTCTTCTTTACCAACATTGTTCTTCATAAGTGCATAGACTTATAGCTTGACATCACAACAATAAGTTTTCTTAGCTTAATTGGCTAGCATTCAACATGTAAATTTTATTCCTAGAATCATCTCCATATTTGACCAACAAATCCTCCATATATACCATGCATAAATTCAATTTCTAGCCATTGCTGCATGAAATTATGGAGCTTCGCATCACTTAATCTTTCGCATGTAAGTCAACTTGATGCAAGGCCAAATTATAGGCCTACCAAATATCTGGTTTGATTGAAGCCACAATGCCAGATCTGTTCCAGACCACACTTCCTTCAAACCCAAATTTAGGGAGATAAATCCCTTTTAAAGGATTGTATAAATTACTTGAAGGATCTGTAAGGGGGATACCAAACCACCAGATTTAAGTATCGTTTTTAAACATAACCACAAGAGCCAAGATATGCATATAAATGCATAGCCCAAACCATAACAAAACCATTGTGGCCGAACCCATTCACAATAAGAACAACACCCAACTTTTAACCTCTGGGATGATCGACCTAACACATAAGTCGAAGCTTCACCTTTTCGATGCCCGCTCGAAAATTTAATTAAGACCCATGCTAGAGTTATTTTGAGTTGGTCCACTTACTCAACACACCTTTAATACTTATTGTCCTTCGCCTTGGCCTTGCCTTGTGAACCCATTTATTCTTGCTCATTCCCTTTTCCTTTTGGAAATTAATAGAAGTTTCAGGCTTCAACCTTCCAAGTATGGCCCACTGTTCCATGTCTTCCACCACGCGACATATACTCCACCTGTTAGCCCCACTTATGCCCTGGTCTTGGATTATAAACAAATTCTAATAGAAAAATGCATGGGCTATATTTGTTTCGAGTAATGGAAAAAATTGTTGTTAACTGTCATCCGTCTCGTGACGCATTCCACCTGAGCCTCGACTCTTCTGAATTCCTACTCACAATTCAAATGACTCATGGATCTAATGGATTTGGAAAATAGATAATTTCCCATACACTTTTTTCCAACTCTCTTCCAACTATTGGATCCCAGACCTCAGCATCGCCTTTGTGTATGCCCACTCACAAATTCAAATTCCACCCAGGCCTTCAGGCTTCTGACCCAACGTTTTTAAATGATAGATCCTTCTCAAGTTTTATCTTGTGGAGTTGTCAAGTGAAGTATTTATATTGGGACTCTAAAAAACTAATTATTATGTCACTCCTTTGTGCTTGACTCCTCCTATGCCTTCGTTTTGTGGCTTTCAACTCCTTTGGTTAAAACTCGACTTGGTTTCACCCTTTATACTCTCTACTTTCCCTTTTATTCTAATCTCAATCTGTCATCTTCAAGCTTCCCTTATACTTGTACTCAATGTTCAGTACTCTAAAAAGACTCTTGTGTCATTTGGTTGATGGGTTATTGATCCTTCAGTGATCAACGACCAACGCCTATCTCTCTTGAGATTATTCTTCCAACCCACTTTTCATAGATGCAATGCTCCATGCAACGACAATTTCTCACTATTCCTCACAATTGTTCAGTTCTTCTGCTTATGTTGTGACTCTAATACAAGACTAATCCAGTCTTCTCTGTGTCCCTGAAGGTTATTCTTCCACTTCACTAATCATTCATGAGTTTGACCCAAGCCTAAAACACACCTGTATCACATTTGAGTCAACATCATAAACAAGGTTTAATAGTACACATTACAAAACACTCAAAACCAATAAATTCCTCTGTTAATGCATAAATATTTTACAATGACCCTTTTGGCCTGATTTACAATAAAATCCCTTCCTGGCCTCAAGGCCTTATTCAACCCTCAAATCCTCTCAAAACTCTCCTCTTACCCACACTACACACCTCTATTCTCCATCGTATCATTTGACTCTAATAACATATTTTTATACAAATAGGACTCTGAAATGGATTCAGGTTCAAATCCTCTAATTACTTAACAAAACTTATATAGATCCACTATTTACTCAACAATCCCCTATTCTAGGATTCTCTAGATCAACAAATATTTCTAGAAATTTAACTACCTACAATCTATCCAAATGACTTCAAATATTTTCGATATCTCTCTTTTAAGAGTAGATCTAACTAAATATTCCAATTTCTCTAATTTTCCTTACAAACATAGGAAAATGCAAATAATCAAATAATTATAATCAATTAGAGAACCAAATTCCTTGGTGTATGAAAACCCATAGGTCTATTCAAAATACATTTTGACTCGATAGTGGGATGCTCTTGCATCAGACTCCTAAGACAACAAAACATCATGGTTTCTTAACCATGTGTATGTTGATGAAGTCTTCCTGGATCAAAAACTTTAGTTTGTAATTAATCCTTTTTTTTGGCATGTTGTTCTTGTACTATTGTCTTCAATTCTATAGGTTTCCATGTTTTGTGTTTTTTTTGTCCACTTGCTCTGCTAATACACACTGCTTCATTCAACTGCAATTCTTTGTTGGTTTTTCCTCCTCTATCTGCTATATCTCCTCCTGGATGTTTGTCTCATCAACATCCACATTTCTTCAATTATTTCATCAACCTATATCCTTGGTTGATCTTTGTTGTTGTCTTTGTCCTCATCTTCTGACATAATAGTTATAAATCTCTTGCCAATCCACTGGTCACACTTTGTATTTCTCTCCTCCTTATTTTTTAATGCCAATTCCTCCAACTTTGTCTTCACAAGATGAATATATAGTCTTTGGCTCTCTATTCTCTCTTCCAAGAAGTTTAATTCTTCATAAAAATTTACCAAAATATTCTTGAATTCTACCTATGCCCTCTATGCAAAATCCTTCACGGTGTTTTTCTATCTTCCACTCCTCCAAAAAATCCATATTGTTGTCTATGCTTTCTTTTTTTGGCATGAGATTTTCAATTAATATTGAAATCTCTTCGAGCATGTTTTCATTTAGTAATTCCTCATCCCCCATATTTTCATAATATCCTTGAGATGGTGTTGTTTCATCCTCCTTTATAACATAAATTTCCTTAATCATAACATCTTTCCTATCAAATTCACCATTTTCATAGTGAACAAACACACACACAAAATTTCTCTATCTCAACCATATGTTTTAAAAGTTATATTTCTTCAGCAATCTGCATAAACACATCAATTAAATTTTTATCATCACTTACCAATCCTTCATACATACGTAAAATGTTTGATTCCAATACATAAGGATTTTATTTTAATGCCTTAGTTTCTTCTTCTTCATGCTGATCTAAACTAATTTCATAGTCCATCAGACTATATATGAATTCCTCCTCAGCATTCCTTGCTTGTTTCTCATCAAGGAATAAACTTTGTTAAAAAACAATCAGCTCATACTCAGCTACTTTGAGTTCTTCCTTCAACATGTCATACATATTTCATCTCTGCTTCCTCTGTATGGATGCCATTTCACCTTCCTTTCCATTGTCCAACCATAACCCTAGTCCTATTGACGTTCCTGTAGAAGTTACTTCAAATGATTGAATTCAACTTTCAACTCAATCATTTCTCTCTCAAATTCCTCTTCACTCATTCTCCTTATGAAATCTTCTTTGGAATTTCCTTTATTTGATTATGACTTCCCCTCTCAAAATCATTCAAATTACCATCAGTAGACATTCCTTATTTCTTTAGTGAACACTCTTTGTCCACTCATGAGATGCAACAAGCCTTCTCAAAATGTAACAAGTCTACCACTTCTCACAATACCAAGTTCTCCTCTTGATGTCCTCTTTCTTATAGCACCATTTACCACCCTTTGTAGATTTGATGCTCTGTGCTATGGCCTAGGGCAACCCTTCCCTACCAGACTTGGCCCCTTTTCTAAAAAACATTGTTTTAAATCCCATACGTGATTTTTCCCTATGTAAAGTACGTGTACATGCGGGCCAATCTATACCTAACCCATGTATTTGTGTTAAAACATTAAAAATATATATAATCTCCCTTAATTCTGGCGGAGTTTACGAGTTTTACCTTACACTCACCTACTATAGCCCGTAGCCCAACTGTTTCCCGACTGAAAAATAAAAATAATAAAAAAAAAAAAAAAATTTAAAAATATGGAGAAGAATAAATAAACCTCCATGGGAAGGCCTAAGGGAGGATAAAATATTAGATATTGATATTATATTTGATTACATCCCTCATCAAGTCTGAAGATATCCCTGTGAATTTTGCACAACCAAGTCATTAGAAACCAGTGTGCCTTTTGCACAACCAAGTCATAGGAAACCCTTGTTTCCTTCTGAGATGTCCACCATCCCTTCATGACATCCTTGTGTATACCTATGAAGGAGGATTGTTGAGGCTTGGACAGGACAAATCCAGAGGAAGGTTTCACTTGGAGCTGGCAGACAACTCAGGTTGTAGTTCTTTTGTATTTTCTATAGCTTACATTAATAAAGAGGCATTGTCTTGTTCCCGATGATTATGGTCTTTATGCATTAATTTATGTCATGATTTTCTTATAAAATCTTATGTTAATGCTTATTCAGTTATATGCATATATGACCTAACCTTGATATCATGAACATGCGTTTAGTTATTTTTTGTGTATATGCTTTTCCTGGAATGAATTGCAGGTCCTAAAGCATAAGGAAGCAGTAGAGGGTTTGGACCCTACGGGAACAACCTCAAACGTAGGACCTACGAGTAAGACCTTCTATACCAAATTTAACTATTTAAGTATTAGGACTGCATGTTTGTATGTCTCTTTATGTTGTATGCCCTCCGCTCTATTGGGGTTCTCAACCCAAGACGCTAGGGTGATTCCACCCATATCAAAATTGGTGACTCCGCAGGGGAAAGCATTCTTGTTTTTCCTCGATTGGGTTGTTTCTTCTTGAGCAGGGCCTGCTTGATTTCTTGCTTTTATAGTGTTTGTGACCTATTTTCCTCATGGGCATCAAGTCTTATCTTTTGGATCATGCCTGAAGTTTTTGTTTTTCTTTATTTTGCTTTATATACGTGTTTTCCAGAGGATACAATAGCATATACACACTAGTTTCTTTAAAGAAAATCGCGTATACGTGAGTTTCCTTTGTTTCAGTCACGTATACAAGTTGATTTTCCTTTGCACAATCGCGTATATCTTATTTTGAATAAATTTTTCAAAATTTTGGGCCCAGTTAAGATAGTTGTCACGTGGTTTTTGTTGTTTTCTAGTCATTCACTGTCAATAAATCTTTGCTTTCATGCAATTTTTCAGTTTCTAATCTTCGACTCGTTGAAAAGCCTAGTCAACCTAGGGTTTGCTTTTTGAGTAAAGTTTTAGTTTGGGCTTTGGGTTCAAAGCTTCTTGTAAAATTTATTGGTTGTTTTAACTTTGCAGAACAAGAAACTAGTTGCAGTTTTGTTTATAACCCAACTTTCGGATTACTTTGCTTTGCTTTCCTTTTTTGGTTGACCTATTTTGTTTTTGATGGTCTTTGAGTGCCTCTTTGGCAATCTTAAAAGTCTTTCTTGACATTCTTTTGGTTTGCTAAAGTCCTTTATACTGCTTTTCAAGTCAATCTATGCAAGTCTGTAGTCCTTTGTCATTTCAAGTTTCATTATATCAATGATGTGCATAACTTGCAAATTTTGGGACTCTTTATGGTTGTTTTTGGTCTTGGAATTTTAGTAGTCTTTGTGTTCTCAAAAACTTCTTTGGATTCTTTAAAAAATAAAAAGACAAAAACATAGTTCTTGCCTTTCTTTTTCTTTCTAGTTTTTTTTTGGGTTTCTTAATTATTTTTGAGCAATTGTGAACTTTTTTCGTTTAGTTTTTCTTGGTTTCAAGGGAAGATTTTCATTGAATTTGTGCCCTCCTTGTAGTCAAGTTTGCATATTGATCTTGTGAAGGAACAAATTTTCTTATTGTACGAGCATCCATATTATAGTTTGCATTAAGATAGTCTTCACTGTAGGAATTTTAGTCTTTTTGTTAACTTTTGAGCGTGTGGAGCGTGTTTTCTGAAAAAGAAATTTTTTTTCTTATACAAGTTTATTTGTAGTACCTTATAGCAATATCTTTTCATCGAAGAAAAATAGTTGCGTTTGCATATATATAAGTTTCTATTGATTTCTTTTGCGTCAAACAACCACAAGTTGCACTCTCATTTTACTCGTGACCTAAAGAACAACCTTTTAAAATAAAGTTCTTAATTAAAAAGAAATAGAATTTTTTTTATTTGTCATTAATTCAATCAACAATTCTAGCTCTTTAGGGCCTTGGAATAGGTGAGTGGAGAGTTAACTCTCCAAGGCTACTCAAATTGTTAAACATAGATGTTGAATAATGAGTGAACTCTAGTGTCGTTAGAAAGATCGGGAAAGCTCTGTTACTGGGAGTCAAACACGATAGAGAGTGAAGACAAGGAAAGAGAGATACCCCCTCTCCTACTTGTTGGATCCCACCCCACGACTGTTCCGCCTGGCTTTTGATACAAACTGGTGTCCATAGTTGCTATTCCCAGGGACCACATAGGTCATTGTGGAGGGGAATCCCGCAACACCTGAGGCAGACATTGCATCACGTTCATTAGTACTTCTGGAGGATAACCTTGCAAAACTCGATTACTTGCACTGGCAAAGGTTTTTGTCTCGGGGTCAGCGTAGCTATTTTTTTTTTACCTTCACTGGCAGGCTTCGGCCGTAATTATCCCAAACTATCTTCGGAAGGTCCCTTACTTCACTTTCTTGTATTTTGGTGTCTGGTCCTCATCACTCAGAGCAAAAATACTTCGATTTTGCTTGATTGGTTGCATATTTAGGGACTTTATAGTGGAATTCTCTTTTCTCTTTGCATTTAGTTGGATTTAGGTGGATTTGTCTTTTCACTTTTGGACCATAGATTCTAAGTGGCTGACCAACCACTTCATTGGTCTTGAAAGGCTTTTGATATTTCTTTTGAAAGTTGTGGAGTTTCCTCCTCAAGGGAAAATGTTTTGATTGTGCATATCTCGTCCTTGGAAAGCCATTTGTACAATCTCGTAAGGGAAGGATCTACGAATAAGTTGGGTATGGCAAATAATCCTATGGAGGCCAACCAAGGTACCCTTTCAAAAGGGGATTTTTGTGCTTTTCCTTTCTTTGGAAACGTTGGTACCCCCTTGATGACCACTTTGACTATTCCTGGATTGAATGTTGGACTACCAGTTTGGTTGTGGTCCATTCCAAATTTTCTTGAAGATTCTCAAATGAATGCTTTATTTCAAGGGCATTGAATGGGTGTTAATTGTTCATCTTCTTCATAAGAGAAATCTAGGATTCCCGTTTCTCCTCCCTCTTGTAATAAGAGATCTAAAAAGAAGAGAAAGAGGAAGAAGAAGAAGAAGAATAGTTCTATCCATGAATAATCACCAACCCCTGCAAGTCATGTTTGAGATGAGCTTTCAACTGTTGTAAGTCATGCTGGGGGCATAAGTCTAGTCACTGCAAGTCATACTAGCTGGGTCACCTACCTCTATGAGTCATATTTATGTTGACTCACCTGCTTCTATGAGTAGGGCTGGGGACACAAGTCCTATCTCTCTTGGGAAAGAGTCACTAACCTCTGCGAGTCATGTTGGGGACTCTCCAACAACCACTGCTAGTCATGTTTGTAAGAATATTTAAACCTAAGTTCCCTTGTAAGATATGTAAGGAAGACCATATTACTCATTTGTGCCATGGTATTCCAGTGGTACAAAGGATATGGTCCGAGTCTGAAAGTTCTTCTAATTTGAAATCTGTTATGGTTTCTCAACAGTCTCATCAACCATTGGTTGATGAAGTGGTCGAGCTAGTGCAATCTCTCGCTGATTCCACTCCTCTTTTGGGGGGGTGAAGTGCCTAACAACAGAGTCTTCTTGATTTCTAGTATAGAGTCTTCTGGTCTAGGGGGTATTCTGGTCTCTTCGAGTTACCCCCTCCAAGTTCTAGGAGTGTGTCCTTTGATTGGGATAATCTTGTCAAGCCTCATATTCCTTCTGCTGCACCTTTCCAAATAAGGGTTAGAGTTAATTCCATAAATTTTTATCGATGTATGGTGGATGAAGGATCCTCTGCAATTATTATATCCTCCTTGACTTGGAAAGATTTGGGTTATCCAAAGTTGTTGGCAACTGATAATCAATTTTTAGCCTATGATAGAAGACCTGGTGAATCTAAGGGTGTTCTTCCTCAATTTCTTATTACTTAAGGTGGGAAGACTATCTTAATC
>APFE030955757.1:17101-34825 GCA_000404065.3 Pinus taeda | reverse complement strand
GCCTTAATACGTTTGGCATGAGATTCGATCGCTAATGCAGCATCGCGGAGATTCTCATCTAGCTGAGCTAAGTATAATTAACGTCTTTCCTCTTCGGAAGTAGCTGGAAGTAATTCGATGGCCATTCGCAATGACGGGATTTCGCATTCAATAGGTAACACAGCTTCCAAACCATAAACTAGTAGGAAAGGAGTGAACCCTGTTGATGTTTTGCGCCTTTTGACTTTCACAGGGGTACGCACCCTCCCCTTTACATACAGAGCGTATAAATAGGCAGGTATTCGAACAAAAGGTGCGGGCCCACAGGCAAAAGTGAGAGAAAGTGCGGAACCAGAGTTACATTGCTTTTTTGATGTCTTTCTCTCATTTCTAAAGCTTGTTTTGAAGAGCTAAGGTTTGAGACTTGCTTAGGAAGCTGGTATAGGTGGTGATAGACCCATACCGACTGCAAATAATCAAGGCGACGATATTTTTGTGTAACAATATCTAGACCCTCGGAGTCCTGTAGTCGATGTCCACATCAGTGGCACCACAATCCCCCATACCTTGATTGATCTAGGGGTTGCCATTAATGTGATGACCAGGGACACTATGCTCAAACTTAACCTTCAAGGTTCCCTAAGAAAGACCTCAATAGTATTACAGTTAGCAGACTGCTCCACC
Organism: Pinus taeda; assembly: GCA_000404065.3. NCBI lineage: Eukaryota > Viridiplantae > Streptophyta > Pinopsida > Pinales > Pinaceae > Pinus > Pinus taeda. The sequence goes on along the minus strand of APFE030955757.1, from coordinate 34,162 downwards.
GTGACCCCTGAGGGGATTGTGGAAGATGTCATGGTCTCTATTGACTCATGGGAGTATCCTGTTGATTTCCTGGTTCTCCAACCGAAGGCAAAGCTCACTGGGTATCCTCTCATCCTGGGAAGACCTTGGTTGGCTACTGCAGATGCCTACATCAGCTGCCGAGTTGGAAACATGACCATCGAGAATGGGCATATGTCCAAGCAACTAGTCCTCTATCCTTCTGCCCAACCTCTGCTGGAACATTATTTACCCCTCTAGTTGGAAGAGGAAGATGAGGATGAAGTCTATTCCGCACCATTGTGTATGGTAGAAATTACTATGGGGGGTCCACAAACTGAGGATGATCTGTTTGAGGACTTGATCCAGAATCCACCCCTCAGTGTGTTGCCCTTAGAAGATCTGGTGGAAGAAACCCAGGCTAATCCTCTACTTGATCTTTGTGTGGCTGATCCAACCTACCACCGAGTCAAGAATGTGGAATTTGGCCCAGAAAAAACTTTGAAGATCAACTCATCCCTGTCCAACTCTCAGGAAAACAAATTGTGTAGCTTATTGAAGAATCACTTGGATGATTTCGCTTGGAGTTATAAGGAGATGAAGGGAGTCCATTTACATTAAAGAAGATTGTAGACTAGTTAGGCAACCTCAAAGGAGGATGAATCCAGCCCTTAAGGACATTGTCAAAGAAGAACTACAAAAGTTGTTGGATGCAGGATTCATCTACCCCATTTCTTATAGCGAATGGGTTTCTCCTTTGGTGTTAGTTCCAAAGAAAGATAGGAAGTGGAAAATCTGTATAGATTATCGGGAACTGAACAAGGCCACCAAGAAGGACCATTTCCATTTTCCTTTCATAGATCAAGTGTTATATGACTTGGCAAGGAAGAAGTTATTCTCCTTCCTAGATGGGTTTAGCAGGTACAACTAGATCCAAATCAGCCCGGAAGACCAAGATAAGACCACTTTCACTTGTCCATGGGGTACTTTTGCATACCGGGTCCTTCCTTTTGGGTTGTGCAATGCTCTCGCCACTTTCCAGAGAGCAGTACTGAGCATATTTGCTGAACTGGTTCATGATTTAGTGGATATCTATATGGATGACTTTACCCCTTATGGTTCTAAGTTCCAGGAAGCTTTGACTAACCTGGGGAAAGTTTTAGCCAAGTGTATTGAAATGAACCTGTCCCTCAGTCCTAAAAAATGCGAATTCCTTATGACTAAAGGGACCGTGCTAGGTCATACAATTTATCAGCAAGGATTACAGGTGGATCCCAACAAGATTGCTATCATCCAAAGGGTCCCACCTCCTCAGAAGGTAAGTGATGTTCAGATTTTTCTAGGCTTAACAGTGTATTATAGAAGATTCATTAAGGATTTTAGTAAGCTAGCCTCTCCATTGTTTGGTATTTTGGGGAAAGATGTTGAGTTTATATGGATTGACAACTGTGAGGAGGCTCTGGATGCATTGAAAGGTAAGTTGGTAACTACCTGAATCTTGAAAGGTCCAAATTGGGCCCTACCTTTCTACATTCACACAGATTCCTCGAACAAAGTGATAGGAGCAGCCTTAAGGCAAGTTGAAGAGAAGCTGCCATATGCCATATATTATGTCAGTAAGAACCTGTCTAAGGCAGAATTAAACTACATTGTAACTGAGAAGGAGATCCTAGTTGTAGTCCATTCCCTAAACAAGTTTAGACACTACATCACTGGCTATCAAACATTCATACACACTGATCATGCTACAATTAGGTATTTGATGAATAAACTAGATGTAAACACTTGTATCATTAGATGGTTACTTTTATTGCAGCAATTTGATTTGACTATTGTTGATAAGCCAGGTAAGGAAAATGTTGTTGCTGATTTTTTGTCTAGACTAGATCTGCCTATAGGTGAAGAAGGAATGGTGGATGATAAAATGTCAGATGAGCACTTATTTGCTATTTCAGTACTCTCTCCATGGTTTGCTGATATAGAAAATTACTTGGTTTCAACATAGTTTCCACCACACTTGTCCTCAAAAGAAAAGAGCAAGATCGTGAGGAAAATCGCCCGATTCACTTGGATTGGGGGAAATCTTTTCAAAATTGGCCCAGATCAAATTTTAAGGCGATGTGTCAGAGAATAGGAAGTCTTTGACATCCTCTTAACCTGTCATGATGGACCTTGTGGGGGCCACTTTTCTATTTTCCCACTCTTCATCAAGATGTCAGGAGATACATCAACCAATGTGACCGATGTTAAAGGATGGGGAAACTGACTCCAAGGGATGAGATGCCCCTGTAACCTCAAGTGACCTTCGACACATTTGAGAAGTGGGGCATGGACTTTTTGGGTCCTATCAACCCTCCTTCAAAATAGAAATCTTACGTCTTTATGTTATCTGCCAAAATGGGCAGAAACAAAGGCGATCAAAGCAGAAACAGAGGAAAAAGTAGCTGAGTTTTTAAGGGAAAATATCTTCTACAAGTTTGGCTACCAAAGAGAGTTAGTTACAAATCAAGGGAGTCAGTTTACCTCCAATTTGATTGAAGACCTACTCACACACCACAAGATTAAGCACATAACTTCCACCCCTTATCATCCATAAGCAAATGGATAGGTGGAAGTCACCAATAGATGACTTTGGAAGGGATTTTGACTAAGGTGGTGAGCAGCAGTAGGAAAGATTAGGAAGATCGATTGGTTGAGGCCACCTAGGCCTATAACACCACTTGGAAAACCACCATAGGGTTTACACCCTATGAGTTGGTCTATGGGAAGAAGGCTCTGCTGTCAATAGAATTTGAATATAAAACATTAAGGATGGCAGCTCAGCTGGACCTAGATCTCAGTCATGCACAAAAGGAAAGATTGCTTCAGCGAAATGGGTTGGATGAACAGAGAATGTAGGCCCTACTCCACTCAGACGTGGTCCAACTTCATAGAAAATTATGGCATGACAAACACCTCAAAGAAAAACAATTCTAGCAAGGAGATTGGGCACTGCTATATGATTCAATATATAAGGATTTCAAGGGAAAACTGAGGACAAGATGGCTGGGACCCTATACAATAGAAAAATGCAATGAAAATGGTTCAGCCCTTGTCCGGACCATAGATTAAGAAGCCATCCCTATGCTCGTTAATGGGCATAGATTGAAGATCTATAGGAAGCCCCTTTCCAAGCAGGAGTTCATTGAGAATTTGGGGAAAACAGTGTTGATGGTGGAGTAGGTCCTTGTCTCCACTCCACCCACAACCTGAACTAACAAAAAAGAAAAAACAGAAAAAAAAAACAGAGAAAAAAAGGAAGAGGAATAAAATATCCCTAGGTGAAAACCTCTTGGAGGCACCTAGGGCAAGCAGTGAGGGTGAAAACCTCCTGGAGGCACCCCAACTATCTCAAAAAAAAAAAACTAACTTCTTTTGGATAAATTGCAGGTCGTAGGAGGGTCACACAAGAGAGAAAGATAGGACCAGGCCGCATGCACCCTTCATAGTCCATCCCTCCATCACTGTTATCCTTTTCCAAGCCTCAGTCTCATTTGTTCTGAAAATTTCGCATCCTACAGGAAACTCTGTGTATTCTGCAAGAGGATCCTATAGGAGTTACAGAAAGGCCAAAATCAATTTTAGAAAAGAACCCGAGGTTTGGAAATTTTTCGAGAAGGCCTGTGAACCTCCCTACTACCATGCATCCACCTATCTCTCCATGTCATCTCTACACACCCGCATTTCCACTCGTTTTTTCCTGCATAGACAAAATACAAAAATTCTGTTTTTTTCCACTTTGAAAACACAAAAGAAGATGACAAATAAAGTAGCAGTGTTCTTCTCGCTATTCTTACTTGATACCTTCCAGCTACTATGTCTTCCATTCATAACCTTTGTCAGTTGTCTTTTTAAGCCTGCTCAATCATCAACTTGAATTTCAGAAGGAGAAGTAGCTATAGGAAATCCTGTAGGATTCCTGTAGCAGCTGATCCCTTTGAAAAACAAACTCCAGATACATGATCAATGTAGTAGGATGTATGAAGCATGTAAGGAGAAAATCGTGATGAAGGAATCATCAACATAAGATGAAGGCCGAGCATGCAAAGCACTAGCAGCAACAACAACGAGAAAATGAGATGCCAGAGTCCGAAGTAAGCATAGCACAACAAGGACTAAGCAGGTAAGTAGCTAAACCTATTCTTCGATTGCATGACTATTTCAAAACTGCATGAGCTATGGGAATGGTCACGATTGAGCAGACTCGATGGCCAACTAACTGGCCACCCTCGTTCAGTTCACACACCCTCGTGGAACTCAGTTGAGGCATGTTCAATTCAAACTACCGATCAGATACACAGAGCACCTATGGCATGTCGACTCGGGAAGAAAAAATTTGAAACTGGTAGTGGTGGCAGTGTATAACGGGAGTAAGGGAGGTGATGGTGGTCAGGCGACATGAAGAACCATAATTACACTGATGTAGGGCCAACGGTCTAGATGGGGATAACGTGCCCATCTGGCCACCTCATCTCCTCACTGCGGATTATGCCAACAGTTAAGTACAGTGCAGTCTAAGCCTCCACCACCCTTTGTTTCATTTTCATGCTACGAAGCTCTCGATTGTAGTGCTCACCTACCACCTTTGGAGCAACGAACCAGTAGTTTTCTGCCAGTTTTTCAAAACTCTCTCGCCTATCGGATTCTACAGGAGCACTACCACATTCTATAGGAGCAGGAACACCTTCTACAAGGAAAATAAGGAGCAGCTCTGCAGCCAAAAAAGTCAGAATTCTTGTCAAAGTCGAGCTAGGAATGAGGTGGGCTAGAAAACCTGCTCTGCATACGATATGTTTAGATAAGGTGGTAGCTTGAAACTAGAGTAGTGGGTGAAGAAAAACAAGGAAAGAAAAATTCAAAAGTCCGTTGTGTCTTTTCAAAGTTCTACACAGTCTCTCCGTTCCCTTCTCTGTGTTCAAAATTTGCCTTTCTCTTCCTCACATTTTGCTGAAAAAAGGGGATAGAAATCGAACCTAGGGAGGAAACGAAAAATTGCAAGTCTGTTTACTCAGTGAAGAACCATCGTTTTATATATAGTCCCTGCTCTATCAACGTATTAATTTCTTCCAAGAACCAAGAAGCAAATTCAAGTTGAGAATAGTTTGGAGAAAGGGAGAATTGCAAATTGGTGTTGTGAAGAAGGAGCACACAGGAAATTCCTCCTATGGTTTAGAGAAAAAACAAAACTCAGTTGTCCCTCTGTTCCTGATTTTGGAAATTGTTGTTTTTTCCCTCACCTAAACACTTTAGAAACCACTAAACACCATTCCAAGAGGTTTTATGAGAAAGGAGCCTTTGAACTCCAACCAATTGCATGAGCACCCTGAGGTGGTGGCTCTCTTCACCAAGGCAAATTGGATGATTTTCTTTGAAAGAATTCATGGATATGATGATGAGGTAAGTGAAAGATTTTTTATTTCCTTAAGACCCCATTCGAAAACACATGCTACAACCAATTTCAGGGGTTTGAACCTAGAGCTTACACCTGATTTTATCAGTCGAATCACAGGTCTTCCACTTGGGCTCCCTTCGAGCAAGGAGGAAAAAGCATTGGGACAGGTTGCCAAGAAAACATTTTTTCAACCTAAGGAGCATCCCATAGAGGATAAAAATGGGGTCAGAAGGACAAGCTTACCTCCTCCATGGAGTGAAGTCAGTTAACAAATAATGAAATACATCACTTGTGAAGGAAGGTTCAGCATAATTTATGGTCATCACTTCATGCTATTATATGAATTGAGGTATGGGATGGACCTACCTCTAGTTAGGAAACTCAGTCTCCCATATTTCCTCCTCCAGTCTTTGATATAATGTGGCACCAAGCTAAATGCAGGGGTACCAGACTAGCTGGCCCACCATGGTCTTATTAAATTATTGGTAGAAGATGTCGTACACACAAACACCATCTCCATAGCTTGGGAAATTTTCAGGAATATGTCCAGAGAAGATGACATCAAAACTTTGACTGAGGACAACAACCCATCTGGCAGTGAGGAGGAGGAAGAGAAAGAGGAAATTGAGAAAGAAATGCATGAGGAGACGCAAAATATTCAAACAGAAGAAGAACAAGAAACAAAGGAGGAGCAGAAAGAAGAGGAGAAACTTGACAAACTCACTGTAATACCTAAGGCAGAAAAGAAAACAGCCTCAAAGACAGAGAAGAGGAAAAGAACAAAAATTGAGAAGAAAAAGCCCAAGAAAGCCCAAAAAAAGATTGCCACAAGAGAGGCAGGGACCCAACAAGGAAAAAAGAAGACATTACCAGAGATAGTAGAAACACAAGTAGAAACAATAGACATAGAAAAAACTGCAAAAGATGAATGGGAAAAACAGCAAGAAGAAGCATCCCCTGAAACATTGGCAAAAAAAGTAGCAGCTGTGCTAGCTGCATTGAGCACTCCAACAAAACAAAAGGGAAAAAGAAAAAGAGAAACATCTATGTATTTCAAAGACAGAATGAGCACCAGAATAAAGGTGGGCAAGTCCCAGCCACCACCAAAAGAACCTATAATAATTGAGGATGAACCTACTGAGAAAAAGGAGGAATCCCCCTCTAAAATCTCCATCACCTATGGGAGAGGGAGTCCCAAAACTTCCACCTGGAAGGAAAGAATCAGACTAATGGACTCCAAAGCATCTCTACAGGAAGTTCAAACCTCTCTATAGGAAACTCTGGCCAAACTAAAAGAGATTGAAAAATTAGAAGAGAAGGCAGCGGAACAGCCACAAGAGGAAGGCAAGGCCAAAGAGATACCTGCACCAAGCCCTCAACCTAATTTAGGCTCATATTACCATCTACTAGAAGGTGGGAAGATCATCCCATAGAAATTTGTTGTGCCCCTTTTCTTTCAATTAGAACAAGAAAGGGTTAGAACCCACACCTGGATAAAAATCGCTAAATCCAAAGGAGTTACAGACATAGGACACATGGCAGAACAGTTAAAAGAATTAAGAAGGGAGTTGGGCATGGTGAGACACACCGAGGGCATTAGAAGAGCTCGACTATAGGAAGCAAATGAGCTACTGAGGAAGCAGTTACAGGAGCGGGAAACCCTAGGGGGTGACTAACCGCAAATGCTTGAAGAACAACAACTATAGGAAGGTCCCTTAGTAGATAAGGAAGTAGCAGAGAAACAATAGCAAGAGGAAGACCCACATCCTGATGTTGAAATGATGATAAAGCAGTAGCAAGAACGAGAATCTTAGGCAGCAACTGAAGTACTAATGTTGAAGCAGCAGTTGCAGGAAAGGGAAGCCCAGATGGTCTGCATGGCCAGTTGGGCAATGTAGGCCTTGCATTGCAGGCAACCAGCTAGGTCCTATGCACTATATCTCAAAGACCAATGGTTCCAGTTCCAGATTAAAATATTGGCTCAAAGGGGCACAATCCTATTCCAAAACTATGGTTAGTTTATGCATTTATGTGCTACTAGTTCAGCTGAGGATAAAGCCAAATTGGCAGAATTTTACTTACACAATATGGCACTCCTTGATATGAATTTTTGGGATCCGAATGCTGCATTAGAAGACCTACAACTCATGGCTATGGATTCTTGCAATTTTGAGTATTTTTATGTGGATTTATTATGCTTGTGATTTGATTAATTGTGATTGTGCAGTGGTTTGGTGGCAAAGGAAAATGGAGTTGGATTTTTCAGATGATGTGGAAGGTGTGGGGAGGTCCTATAAAGTCCCTAGTACCCTTCTGGAGACTTCCATTGCAATCAGACTTCGAGAAATCCTTTGCATGAACTTCTACAGGAGGCTGCAAGGGATCTACAGGAGATTCTATAGGAAGTTCTAAAGGAGGAGGTAGAAAGTGATTTTTGGAGGTTGGAAGGTGAAAAAAATGGTGGGAAAAAGGAAATGAAGGTTGGATGAAGGTGTTTAAGGGTCTAGGACTCTGTTGATGTAGATCATGGACGAAAGAGATGGTTGGATTTGTTCAAAGGGTAAGAAAGCAACTTTGTGAAAGAATGCAGAAATAAGGACAGTTTGGCGAAATGTGGTAAATGAGTGAAGAAATATGTGAAAGATGAGTTGGTACAGGTTGTGCTACGGAGGGATAACAAGATGGAATGTTTTTCAAGTGAGCTACACACCTAATTCTTAAAACTGACCCAAGCAAGAACTGAAAAAACAAAGTTTTCCTAATTTGACCTAAAGTATGACCTAAAAAAAGAAAAGTGTTGAACAAAACTTCATGAATAGCAAATTATACGAGAAATCCATGGTAAATGAACATGAAATGGTCTAAGCATGTGAATCCAAGCAAATATTAGCTTCTTCAACTCAAAACATCACACTAGCAATTGCATGACAGGAAGAAAACAATGTTTTTGGTGGCAACAACAATGCTTTGTCCTTAATTCATGGTACCAAGGAGGGTGAAAGGGGATCAAGGCCTGCTAGTAGCCTTTTTAACTCTTTCTCTGTTACTACAGCAAACTATTTAAAAAACTTGAAGCAAGAACAACTAATTTAATCATTAAAAACAACCTATTTCACCAAAGCAAGACTAATCCTAAACAACAGAAATCATCTTATGAATGCAAGAAAAGAACATATAAATACACAAAGGAGGTGCTGGGCACTTGGGTTGGGCCCTAACCCAAGAGCTGTAGCCCTCTAGAAAAGATCAGTGCTATTTCAAAGCTGGATTCATCTTCATTGATCAAAAAATAATAGTTACATCACAAAACTGTCAGCAAAAGGAGCTCGAAAATGAGCTGAGTACAAGACTGCACAAAAGTGTGAAGATAGATTATGCAATGGTTAACCTACTGAGGCCTAAAGCCTTCTTATTTATACAAGTGAGGACCCTTAACAATCCTCCTAAATTTGAGGAACTCGGCTGCCTAAACTGAAGATAACAACAACTTCTACTAGACTTGCTCGACTGCCCCTTTGGATCATTGTTGTGGTGGCCTTTGAACTCCAATCTAATGATGGAGAACTTGAGGAAGGGGTCATTAATGTAGGAGATGCCCCTCCTATAAGTCCTCAGCCCTGTTTCCTCGAGTTTGGCTGCTAATCTTCTCATAAATGCCTAGTCCTTGTCCAAAAATTGTCCAAAAATATACAGTAAACACTCATTAGACTATGTGGCAAAGTGACTATCCCCATTCACTCAATTGACATAAATATGTTCGAAACATGCACAAAAATATGGATAATGGTGGATTAAATGGAAATAATAGGCAAAATGAGCCCATATAGTTACCCATTTCTGGGGCTCATCACTAACTTGAGGGAAACATCGAGTTAGAGAGAGCCAGAGAGAGCTAGAGAGTCTATGCACTCTAGAAAATCTTGAGAGGTTCAAGCAAGCTCCTTGACCTAGGCCTGTCATGTATGAGTTTCAGATTGGGCTCATACTACTGTGACTAGGAGAGTCTATGTACTCAAATCCTACTGATTCATATTTGTCGAGTGAGACTCAAATTGAGCTCACTGTTGTAAAGAAACTCTGCTTTGAAAACATTATAGAAAGGCCACCACTAAAAGCTGGACCAAGAGACGTAGCCCAGGAGTTTTGGGTGAACTCCTTATTAAACTTGTTGTATTACATGTTTTCCTATTATGTTTTCTCTAACTACCTTAGTGTCTATGTATTTTGTAATCTTATCGATCCATTGCATAAAGTAACATAAGCGCATCCATGCACATGAGTCTGTAATACCTTTAATTATTTGTCCTGGATAAATTCCAGATCACCAACAACCTTTGCTTTCCTCCCACACAGATATAGATTGTGACACTGCTGAATCTTGTAAAACGATCTCGTTTTTTTTTCAAAAGTGGTTTCAGAGCCTCATAAATGAGTAAGAGCTCATATTTGCTTGGGTGAGACCTACCAAATTTGTTTTTTTATCTTAATTCCATTCTTAAATGTATTAAAAGTGCTTCTACCATCATAGAGAACTGTGCCTAAAAGGGTTTAGGATGGACACTGAACTAATATTTACTAAGGTATCACTATTTACCAGTATTTTTTATTAATGGTTTTGAATGACAAAATGTATCAGAATTATGGAGGAAAATCTATATTATGAATTGGATAGGTTTTGATTCATGCGACTTTATCTTCATAAATTTTTCCAATCCACTCGTTGAATAAAGTGATAAAGGGAGAGAAAACAAGCATGCCACAGTCTAAGAAAATCGTGTTCTTTTTCTAATAAGGTGAAAGTAAATTATAGGTTCCATGCATGAAGGGATTGACATGAAATATTTTTAATCTAATCAAAGGGAAGCACAAGAATTCCAGCACCGAGGCCAAAAAAATAAGATTCCCGTAATATTTATCAATGGTAGAAGTCAAATTTCAACGGGAAATTTCTGAGAATGTTTCAGATATTGAACATTCGGAACATACAAAAGAAGTTTCAAATAATGTAAACCATTCGGAAGGTTCTGAAAATATTTCAAATATTGGACAATAGGAGTCAAAATATGATAAGAATGTTTCAGATATTGGACAACACAAGACCGAAGATGTCAAGAACGTTGTAGATATTGGACAATAGGAGCTGAAAATTGTTAAGAACATTTGAGATATTGGACAACACAAGCGTGAAAATACTGAGGAAGGTTTAAATATTGGACATGGTTTCAAGGTGTTGAATTTTTTTTAAATATTGCAAAACTTGTTAAGGATGAGAGTGTTAAAATAAGATAATTACTTCTCCATAAGGAGTTGGCTAAACATAGAGAGCCACTTAACTAAGTGATTGAGTGTGTTATCACTCAAAATTTTCTCTAGAAGTTATTAGAAGAAAGAAAATGACTGAGGTAACCACAAACCAACTTTATGCTTATGATCTAGCCAACCTAATTCCAGAGAGGGCTCTCTCTATGTGATTTAACTTTGTTTGCTAGGATATTAAGCTAGTTGTTAAGGTCCAGGGGGTTTTTTATTTGTATTGAAGATTTGGTGGTGGGGTTCTTGAAACAGATGGATAGAATGATGTCTCTAGACCATTGGGCATATGGAGTCAAAAGAAGGGCAGCAGAACTAGATCAACTCACTAAAGGGAATGTTCAAAGGGCAAGATAGCAAAGTAGAATGCATGTCTTTAGGCTAGAGGGATAGAAAAGGTTTTAACTAGGGTGAGAGATCAATTAAGAATTCTTAGATCAGGATTGAAACGAAGAACATGGGGGTAATTAGAAACAAAGGGAAATTAAGAATTCTTTGCTATAGATTAAAAGAAACAACCTGAACAAAGGAGCAATTAAGAATTCCTTAACTTAGATTATTTGTAGTAAACATATATTTTCCTAACTATTATAGTAGAGTATAATTAAACAAATTCTGATATAATATTTCCAGTTATGGCATTCAGATTTCAGATCAACAGTATGAAAAATTTAAGAAATAACAACAATGTGAGAAAATACTTGTCTACACTTCGTTCTACACATGAATCATTTGAAATATCTTGTCTTTATTCATCAATCCATCTTGCTGGCTCAGTCAATGTTCCAATAGATTTTACAGTCTTTTGATCAAGAAGTCTATAAAAATGTCTAAGAATCCACACTACATACTTCAATTTGTGAAGTATTTATACTAAAGTGTTATTACAAATCTCTCAAACTTATTTGAGATTTAATCTAGGAAATATAAATATCTTCTCACAAGAAGATAGAGGCAACTAATGAACTAATTTCATGTTGTCCCTTTTACGGTGGTGTTGCTGGCTATTATGGTTTGCTTTTAGCTCTTTATGCTCTTTTATGTTGAATTCATCACACAGGAGGCTTTAGTTACTTCTGTCTTTCATCTGATACTCTATGTCACTGATACTCGTTCACTCTAATGATCTGCCTTTATCTTTCACTGTGTCTTTCCTTTTATTGTTACACTTAACCTTTTACTGTGTGTTTCAACAGTAAATTCTTATGTTTTTTATGTGTTTCAGTATCTAAAGTGGATATTGATCAAGTTTCAGTGTGTTTTATTCATCTACATCTCTGGTCTGGTTCCTCTGTTTTGAATGTCACTGCTCTGTATAGTTGTCTTCATCTCGGCTCTGTGTGTATTGGTCTTCATATTCATTCCTTGCATACTGGTCTTCCTCTTCTGAACATTGGCTTTTAATAGGTTTCTTGGTTGAGTCTTGGAGTAAACAGATTCTTTGACTAGTATCATAATTGTTTATCCAAGCTATAGCTTCGACTGATTCTCTGTAAAATCCAACAATAATTAAGAAAATATTGGTCTGCTATGGAAGGTGATTGATAGCTGTATTTGCAATGGGATGCTTGGAAAAGGTCTTGGGGCAGCGTGTTGGACATAATTGGAGGTGAAATCGCATCGCAGATGTTTAAGGGTGGCGATGAGGGTTTTATGAGTTTACATTGTAAAACTGGTGAAAGGCAAGAAAACATGGGTTCTCGGGTTTTAAAACTTTAACAAGCAAACTTTTGAAAAATGTGTTATGAAACCAGCTCACAAAAAGATAGAAAATATAGATTAACACCTTAGAATTTAGCCTCTTCGAGGGGGAAACCTCCTTTACATTACATAAATGAACAATTCTTGGATGATTCAAATGATAAAACCTCCTTTCTATATATAGGAGTCTAAGGAGTCACAATATAAGCAAGCCGACCTAACAATCATAATATAAAGGCACAAAAATAATAGTAGAGGGATTCTATGGGGCACAGTAATAATAGTATGGGGACAATAGGGGCACAACAATATTAATAAGGGATACAACTACAATAGTAATGGGGTAATCACTAGTATTATAGGGACCCAACATGCCCTTCTCCTTCAAAAAAGTGTTGTCCTCAATGCTTGAGTAGTTCTGGATGCTTCTGTATAAAATTCTCATCCTCCCATGTGGAATCTTCAGTGGATAAGTTATTCCACTTGATGAGATACTCCAAAATTGATCGATTTCATAGCTGTCGAGTTCTTGTTTCTGTGACTGCTTCCGGTTCCAATATAATTTTTCCTTCCTCGTCAAGTTCTGGAAATACTGTTTGAACTGGGAGCTTGTCACCTATAACCTTCTTTAAACATGAAACATGGAAAACTGGGTGCAATCGAGAAGCTGCAGGAAGCTCCAATTGGTATGCCATAGTACCAATATTTTGCAACACCTTGTATGGACCATAATACTTTGGTGATAATTTATTATCCTTCTTAGCTTGCTTGAGGGACACTTGTTTATATGGTTGTAGCCGTAGGAATACCCAATCACCTACATCAAAACTTCTTTCACTACGATGTTGATCTCCCTATTGTTTCATTCTAATCTACGCCAACACGAGGTTATCTTTTAAGAGTTGGAGGACTTGTTGTTGATGCTCGATGTGATGTTCCACTGCTTGAACCTTATAATTTTCTCTTAAATATGATGTGATGGATGGTGGCTGATATCCATAAAGTGCCATAACTGGAGTCTTTTTGTTGTTGTAAGGAAGAAAGTGTTATACCACCATTCAGCCAGAGGCAACCATTTGACCCATTGTGTCTATTTATTAGATACAAAGCAATGAAGATATCCTTCCAAACATTTGTTTACTATCTCAGTTTTCCCATTAGATTGAGGACGATAAGATAAGCTATGAGCTAACTGAGTACCAAGACAAGAAATTAATTCTGTCGAAAAATTTTCAGTGAAAATGGGATCTTTGTCACTTACAATAATCTTTTGGTTTCTATGTAGCTTTTGAATTGTTTCCAAAAATGCAGTAGAAACTGTATTGGCTTTAAATGGATGTGATAATGCACAAAAAGTGTGCATACTTGGTAAGTTTGTCAACTACCACCATGATGACACTCTTTCCCTCAGACTTGGGTAAACCTATGATAAAATCCATTGAAACCTCCTCCCAATGTTAGCTTGGAATGGATAAAGGTTATAATAGACCTGGGGTCTTAATTGTTTCAACTTTATTTTGTTGGCAAACCAAACATTCCACCACAAACTTTTGAATATCCAATTTAAGGCCATCCCAAAAAAATTCCTTCTTAACCCTGTGGTAAGTTTTTAAAAATCCTGAGTGCCCTCCTAAGGGAGAAGTGTGCAATTCCATAAGAATATTTTATTTGAGCTGGGAATTCTTACAGAGGTATAAGTGATCTTTGTACCATAACAAATCATTTTGACAGCTAAATGTATCAGATGTGCTGGAATCTTGTTGTAACTTTTGAATAAGTGCCCATACTTCTTCATCATTCTTCCATTCCTCCCTTGCTTTGTTTATCCAATCTGGTTGGATAATAGAAATGGTGCACAACAAAGCTTCCACATCCTCATCCTTTCTTGAGAGTGCATCTGCCACCACATTTTGCTTCCCTTTCTTGTAGATGATTTCAAAGTCATAACCCAACATCTTTGTTACCCACTTTTGTTGCTCTTCAGAGGATAATCTTTGTTCTAAAAAGTATTTAAGCCTATCATGATCTATTTTTACCTTGATGTGTCTTCCCATTAGGTAGTGTCACCATTTCTTAAGTGCATGTAGTATTGCCAACATTTCCTTCTCATAAATAGCTTTGTGTAATAACTTTCCCTTGATTGGACGACTTTCAAAAGCAATGGGTCTTTCATCTTGCATTAAAATAGCACCAATTCCATTTCTTGAAGCATCACATTCCATAATAAAGGTTTTTGTGAAGTCCGATGTAGCTAAGACCAGTGCTTGGAGTTGGTACCATTCCATGACCTCCTTTTTCCTCCTAAAACATATCATTTTCCTACCTCTTTCCATCATATATCTCTCAGATCCCTTGAAAATTGATTAGTTAATAGTCCTATAGTTATAAAAATGCATTAAAATTGATTTAGGAGTTTTATGTTAACGAATTAGGAATTTTTGGTAAAATGGCTACATGAAGTTCCAACATCCTGTAATTGGTTTATTGTTTGACATGTGGCATGACAGCTAGGCTAGAGCGAAGGGCAAGGATGAAAAGTAGAATGTCCAAGCATGGAAGAATACCTATCCTACAGCAGAATCGACCCTCCTACATGCGCGGTCAACAAAGGTCAAAGTATAGCATGTTGGCGACAAAGGCAGAAACAACAAAGCATTCTAAATTGATTTAGTTTTGTTCCTTTTTGAAATCAGTTTAGGATAGAAACATTTTTAAAAATAACAACATGGTAAAAGAGGAAACAACCACATCATGAATGTACATTCGTTTTCGAAATGTAAGGGTTGTAAAAACCATATGTAAACACAGTTCTGAGTAGTCAGTGGATTATCGTTGTTTCGTTTTGAAAACAGAGTTTGAACTTAATATCAAAGACATAATTTGCATTCACGATCTTTCCTTGTTGCGTTGATTTAATAATCAATTGATCACAGTCCAGTATACCTCTGGAACACGGATGGGCCCTGCGTTAACTTGGTATACTATTATTTTCTTTTCATTTGCAACTTAGGGTATTAAATGATATGTACAGTGATTAGAATTGATTGTTGATTTCAATAGAATGCGTATGGTTTATGTTTATGATAGCGCTTGAACAAGTTCATCACTGAGATCATGAATCGTATCCTGTAAGGGATTCAATCCCTTGTTGTCTTTTAAAGCAATGTCATGAACTCTGTTATCATTTCAAAGTATGCTTACGATTTTTGTATGTTTTTATCTTGCATGAACATTAGTGAATGCTGAGTATTTGCTGAATAGGGGTTTTATGCATGGTGTATCTGTAAGGGGATTAAAATCTTGGTTTGCAGTGATACACAACGTTTTAATTTGGTAAATGAGTTGAATGACAGTGTTGTAATTAGGTGGATTAGTTGAGTGACCTAAGTGTTTGGGTGATAGGTAACATACCTCAATCTTCCGTAAAGAAGTCATGTGACCTACCATCATAACCACTTAGCTAATAATCCTTTATGTCTATATAATTTAGACGCATGCCTCTAAGTCTATGCATCCTGGTCGATAATAAATATAGCCTAGTCTAGCACCCTGGACAGGACACTGCATTTTGGCGCTGTTGCCGGCGAGGCGTACTTAAAGGATTTAAAAAAAAAAAAGAAAAAATTTCAATCAACAAAAATAAACAAAAACGCAGTTAGAAATCATGTTCATTTATGCCTAGTTTTAGAGACAGACAGGGTAGATTCATAAAAACCCCCCACCATTCAAAAACTAACCCATCATCATCAGGAGCAGATTCTTTAAGGAATTCAACACCAGCTGAGGAAGTCATCATACAAGCATTAGAGGATAAACAAAAGTTAGGACAGAGACTTACTCTCATCGAAAGGCAAACTTTATTAACACATAAATCACAGAAGAAGTACTTTCCTAGGTCTTCCACACAAGGAGAAAGTAGCACAATGACCGAACAATCTTTCTTTAATCTCCTCTTTAAAACAAGTGACACCGACGTAGAGAAACCTATTAGAATGGCTGAGGAAGGAGATGGATCAGTACCACATCAAGGACATAGAGACGAAGAAGAGTCAACTTTTCCGTTTCCTATACATGAACCACAAGAAGATGATGAGATCAAAATGAAGAACATACCTCCATCCGTGCTACCAAACTTTTATGGTATGGCTTCAAAAGATCCAGACTCATTCTTGTTCGAGTTTGACATTGTATGTTGAACATATGGCTATACAGATGATGCCCATAGGCTTAGACTCTTCCCAGCGACATTAAAGGCATCAGCCTTAAGATGGTTCATGAGGCTTGGTGAGCATGTTATAGTTGATTGGGATGGCATGAGAAGAGTATTTCTAAGGAAATATCAACCTTACTGTAGATCCAAAGACTCTAAAGATGACATCTTTAGAATGATCCAACAAGAGGATGAAACGTTAGAGGAATACTTAGAACGGTTTGTCTACAACTTACAAAAATCCAAACACCGAACTATGTCTCTTGATCTGATCCGCACAATATTCTTGAAAGGCATCCTAGAAGAATACATGGATGACCTTAACTTGATGGGAAAAGGTGACATTTCTGTTTTACCCTTTGAAGAAATCGCTGACTTATGCGAAAAGTATTCAAGGAGTAAAGCTAAAATG
>APFE030955752.1:0-11463 GCA_000404065.3 Pinus taeda | reverse complement strand
GACTTTCATGGCGGCTGCTAGGGTTTGAGCTTTCTGTGACAGGCACAGGCTCTGTCCCTCTGCAGGCATAGCAGCGACAAGCCTTTTCTTTAGCTGTTGTCTATGTTCATAATCGCATTTGAGTTTTCCAATGTGCTGATTCCTCAGCAGGTCTGGAAGTTGTTTTCTCCCTCCTCGAAGCACTGTTTCGTCAAGGTCAAGTGCTGACCAACTGCATGGAGGCAGAGGGGTCCAGTGGGGCCCCTACTTTCAAACAGATAGTCATGCAGAAGCAGAAGCAATATAAGAAGGAAGGGGTCAGGATTTCTGGGCTTGAAAATAACAAGCAGAATGGCAGAAGGAATAAGGAGAAATTTCAAGGGGAAACTGACAAGCCAAACGGAACAACGGATGGCACAGGCACAGAGAAGGAAAGCCTGACAGGGGCTAAAGACAAAATTCCATTAATAATTAATTCACTAGGAAACGAGAAACGACAAAATGATGAAGAGAGGGAGCAGACAGGTGACAGGCAAGGAAAGCCGGAAAAGGAGGGGGAACCTAGTTCAAACCCCAATAAATATGCTTCATCCAGCGGAGTCTGCAAACCAAAAAAGACCAATAACCTAAGGGTAGTTATAACTGACCTAGAGATTCAGGCATACAGAGAGCATATGGCAGAACAGGCCATTATCTACAAGTTTATGGGCATTTGGCCGTCTGAAAGGACTCTCTGTCATTGGATCAAACAACATTGGAAACCACGGAGAGATGTCAAGCTTCACTTGGGAGCCAAGGGTTTTTTCACTGTTGTCTTCTCCAACCTAGAAGACAAGGACAAAGTTTTTGAGGGGGGCCCATATTTTTTGGCTTCAGCAGGTCTGTACATGAGACCATGGAAACCAAATTTTGCCCCGGAGAAGGAGTCTTTCACCCAAGTCCCAGTCTGGATCCGTTTATTTTCTCTTCCAATAGACTACTAGGGTCTGAATGCACTGAAACAAATCGATGACAAGTTGGGGACATTTATCAAGGCCTCTAAAGCAACTCTACAAAAGAGATATACCTCTTATGCCAGAATATGTGTTGAAATGGACATCTCTGGGGCACTACATGAGGGACTCTGGTTGGAATATAGGGATGAGGACTACTTTCAGGATATCGATTATGAGCAAATTCCCTTCCGTTGCCGCATATGTCACGAACATGGGCATTTGATGAGGGACTGCCCTATGATCAGGAAGGAAATAGAGACCGAAGCAGAACAAGCCCACAAAGATACAGAAGCCTTCATCAAACCCAAATCTAGACAAAGAGCTAATAGAAGAAAGAGTTTCAAAGGAAATACAGAGAGGAATAACCACAGCAATCCTTTTGTGATCTTAGATCATGAAACTGACTCGGAGGACAAGCACAAAACCCTAACATCAGGAGCAGAGAATGAGGAAAAAGAAATACCAACAAGGGAAGATACACATGAAGGGAAGCTCAGCATTGAGGTACAAATGCAGGAGAGAACAGAGGAGACCGAAGAAGAAACTGATATGCTGACCAGTGATGGCGGCAGCGAAGATCAAGAATGGGAAGAGGCGCTAGCCAGGGAGGGAATGAACCTACCAGTAATTGCTGAGAACTGGAGGTCCCGAGGAATAGAGAACGCATCGGAGGAAGAAATTAGGAAGGTAAACGACCTGTTCATAGCAAGGCAAAAGGCAGAACTTGAAAGGCAGAACAGGAAGCTAGGTGTAGTGAAAGGCAATAGCTTACACTCAAAAAGTCTTTTATGGAAAACATCCAGCTCAAAACAAAAGAAAAGAAGAGGTCGGAGAACAAGTGGTGAAGTTCTACAGGAACTAGGCATGATCATGATAAACTCAGGGAAGATGAAGGCGTTAAGCGCCTTCCAGTCCTTCCAATAAAAATCAGTTAAATATGAAGATTATCTCGTGGAATGCCAGAGTGCTTAACAGCCAGGCAAAACACAGAATCTTAAACCGGAAAATCCAGAAATATAAACCGGAAATTATGTTTTTACAAGAAACTAAATGCAGCAGCCCCATTATCAACAATCTTTGCAGAAAGCTTGGGAGACACATGGAAGTTCTAGAGAATGTGAGTCAGGGAAGAGAAGGAGGCCTTGCAACTATGTGGGACACAAAGGAAATCCAGATGTTATCTACGGAGGCGAACAAACACTTCATGGCGGTGGAGTTCCAACCCATAGGTAATTCTAGTTCTTTCCTCTGTATCAATAACTATAGTCCTCAGAAACTAGAAGATAAAATAAATTTTTTAGACGCATTAACTAGGCTTATTATTAGACATCCCAGATCTAAGTGTATATTGGGGGGCGATTTCAATATGATAACCACCCTTCTGGAAAAAAAAGGAGGTCTTAGGAAACTTAATAGAGATGTGGAAGCCTTCACAGATTTCATTGAAACTGTTAAACTGGTAGATATCCACCCCAAAAGTGGCCTATTCACCTGGAACAACAGAAGGGGGGGTGATAGGTTAATAGCTTCTCGCTTGGATAGATTCTTAATCTCAGAAAGCATCATAATGGAGGGCATAACAACAGAATCAGATATCCTTCCCAGTGGAGAATCGGATCATTGGCCAATCTTGCTTATTGTAGAAGTTCAGGGCACCCCAAGGAACAAACCTTTCCGGTTTGAAAAATTTTGGTTAGACCACCCCAACTTCCTCGAGATGGTCAAGAAATGGTGGTCTGAACCCTTGGAGGTGAGAGGTTCCAAGATGTTCAATCTACAAAAGAAGCTGAAAGCAACTAAAGAAAAGATAAAAGATTGGAACAAAATGGTTTTCGGAAACATATTCCAGGAGAAAGCCATTCTAGAGAAAAAAACTGGAACAGATCCACAAAGATGGTGCAGCAGGCAACCACAGTGTCGAGGCAATGGAACAGGAAAAAATTCTTTCTCAGCAATGGCATAAACGTTGCTTTCAAGAAGAGACTCTTTGGAAACAGAAATCGAGAATTCAATGGTTAAAAGAGGGGGAGCTGAATACTAAATTTTTTCACAGGTCGACTCTAGACCATAGAAGCGCTAATAGAATTCTCGAACTGAAAAATAATGCAGGGGAAATACTAAAGAATCACAATGACATATCTGCTCTGCTCTCGGACCACTTCAAATCAATTGCCTAGGAACCACCCATAAACAGAGATGAAGCCATCAAGGAATTAACAGCTGCCATCCCTAAGTCCATTACCTCAGATCAGAATTGGGCCCTATGTAGGGAAATATCTTTGGAAGAGGTGGAGGAAGCGATTAGGAGCATGCCCATTGATAAAGCTCCAAGTCCAGATGGCTTCACCATCAATTTCTACAAGGCCTGTTGGAGCATCGTCAAGCAGGAAGTATGGGAGGTAGTGGAGGATTCTAGACGTTCAGGAACCATTCTAAAATCCCTCAACTCCACCTTTCTAGCACTCGTACGTAAGGTTGAAGATGCAAAGACACCTGACAAATTCAGACCCATTGCATTATGTAATGTAATCTACAAGATTATTTGAAAAGTCATAGCAAATAGACTGAAGACGATACTCCCTGGTATAATCTCAGAAGAGCAATCGGGCTATGTTGAGGGTAGACAAATTCTCGATAATATCTTGCTAGCATAGGAGATGAATCACTCGCTTCATTCAAGAAAAGAAGCAGGCATGCTCATGCAATTGGATCTGTTAAAAGCCTATGACAAAGTAAGCTGGAGATACCTTGAAGCTGTTCTAGGAGCTTTTGGCTTCTGCAGGACCTGGATCAAATGGATACTTGCTCTCATCAAATCTCCTAGATATTCCATCCTTGTCAATGGTGCTCCTTCTGTCCCCTTCACACCTTCGTGGGGAATAAGGCAAGGGGATCCCCTATCCCCCTTCCTCTTTGTAATTCTAATGGAAGGCCTCAGCCGAACCATTGCCAAGAAGAAAGCGGAAGGTTCCATAAAAGGTCTACAGCCTATAAGATCGCTTCCAGCTACTACTCATCAATAGTTTGTGGACGATACCATGTTACATGGTACACCCATGGTGAAGGAGGCAATAGCCTACAGGGCTATCCTTGATCTCTTCAGCCATGCCTCTGGCATGGAAATTAATTTTTCTAAATCCACTATTTTCTTTTTCAACACTCACCCGGCAGTTCTAACTCACCTGTCCCAGCTTCTTGGATTCAAGATTGGCTCCCTGCCATCGAGATATCTTGGGGCTCCTCTGACTCTAAAACCCTGGCAGAAAATTCATTGGGAGAAAGTACTAGCCAACATGAAGAAAAAATGCTCGCACTGGACGAACAGAGCTCTCAACCTAGCGGGCAGACTCATCCTAACCAAATCTGTTCTGTAGGCCATCCCGCAATACTTACTTTCTATGCTTCCTGCCCCCAAAGGCATTCTGCAGCAAATGAGAAATATTCAGCGATCCTTTCTATGGAGTGGAAATGGGGATAAGAAGAAGTGGGCTTTGGTGGCTTGGAATAAACTCTGCCTGCCGAAATCTATGGGGGGGCTGAACTTAGTTGATCCAAGGGTGGTCAACCGGACCTGTGGAGCTAAGATATGGTGGAAATGGATTAAGAATCCCACTTTACCGTGGGCTAGGCATTGGAAGGAAAAGTACTCTCCAGACTGTGACACTCAGGACCTCATCAGACTACAGGAAATCCCGGAAGGGTCGCCCATATGGAATCATGCCAAGCATAACAAGAACCTAGTACAGGAGCACAACTTTTGGGAGATTCGTAATGGCAGGCTGGCCATGTTCTGGGAAGATGCATGGCAGCAGTTCCCTAAACTGGATTCACCAGAGCTAACAACCATCAAGCAAACAAGTCAAAATCAGGGAAGATACAGAGTCCATTAGTATTGGATTCAAAATAGTGGGGATGCTAATTGGAGGGAATGGATAAACTTAAATCCTGGGAACAGAGAGGAAAACAACCAAATTTCTCAGCATTTCAGTGAGCGCATCCTAAAAAGAAAGATTCGGAAAACTGAAGAGGATGATAAGCTAAGATGGGGTCTCAAAGGTAATGGCGATTTCTCACTAAAAGAAGCTAGGAACATAATAGAAAAGGAAGAACAGACAGAGGTCGTGCCGTGGTGCAGCAAGGTTTGGGACAGCCTTCTATGGCCGAAGATCAGAACTTTCCTCTGGCTTCTAATGAGAAACAAGACTTTAACTTGGGACAATTTGTGCAAGAAAGGTTTCAAGGGACCCTCAAGATGCCCTATGTGTTTCGTGGAGGAGGAATCCCTGAACAACCTTTTCAACACTTGTGAATGGGTCTGTCAATTATGGAGATGGATGGAAGGGATTCTTAGCAGATCTGATCGTAATAGAGATTCCATTCACAGTACTGTACTGAATTGGAAAAAAGACTTCTCCTACATATAAAGAGTCAATAGCATATGGAAATTGGTACCAGGGTTTTTACTATGGTCTATCTGGAAGGAACGCAACCGCAAAATTTTCCAAGATGAACACAGGAACATTGATTTCTCTAAAGACAATATAATACCCAATATTCAACAGTTAATCCAAACGAAGTGCAGAGAGGAAAGCAACGAGAAGCCGACAACACAGGACTTACGTATATTGAAAAGCTTTCGTCTGGAAGGGACCAGCAACATCACTGTTCCGAGACACAGAATGCAGCCATCCTCACAGAATGATAAGTGGCAGCATCCACCGAAAGGAGGTTTGAAGTTGAATTTTGACGGGGCTTCAAGAGGAAACCCTGACATGGCAGGAATTGAAGGTGTTCTATGCAACCAGCATGGAGAAATTCTCCACATCTATTATAAAGCGCTCGGGGAAAGCACAAATAATGAAATGGAGTTTGCAGCTCTAGAGCATGGTCTAAGAATTGCAAAATCCATGCGCCTCTGTAACATAATTCTGGAAGGGGATTCATCTCTGGTCATTTCCACAGCTCAAAAAATGCAGCGAGGCACTAAGGCAAACAAAGCCACAAAGCATTGGCGGCTAGCCAAAGTCACGGAAAACATTGTAGAACTCATGGCTGGCATGAAAGGTCTAGTCTTCCATGCGGTAAGACGTCGGGCGAACGGGCTGGCGGACTACCTGGCAAATTGTGGAGTAGACAGCCAGGACAGGGGGTGGGACAGCTGTTGGGAGGAGGTGGACTGCCCGAACTTGAAGACACGATGCGCATAGCTGGCACAGCAAGACTTAAACGATACCGACCGGGCCTGACCAGCAACGGTTTCTTTGTTCGGTACCGTAAAAATGAAACTTCGGGTAACGGCTGGGGTTATTATAACAGGAGCTGGACGACTGGACAATTGCGGCGGTGGTCATCATGGCCAGGGAGAGCCAGACATGGGAACCATCAACTTGGTTCATGCCACAAGAAAATCCGTAAAGACCGTTTGGGGAGAAAGGACAACTGACTCAACCCTGATAGGAAGGCAATCAGAAACATTTATGCGATTGCAAGGGAAGGATTTGAGAGGTGTGCGAACACCCTCTGCATTAATAATAATAGTACCACCACTCTGGATCAGAGGGGAGAGCATTTTCTGGAAAAATCTATGGCAAAAAGCTATTTAACCGGAAGTCATGGCTCGGTTTCCTCCATCTCATTCCTTAGCTCTGCTAGCAACCATAACCAGCCTGTTAGCAGAAGTGCTCACCGTGAGAATTTTAGAGGGAACAGTATGGATGCGGGGAGCTGTAGATGCGCTGCGGCCAACCGAGAATTACGCATAGCGCAGAACATGTATGAAACAAGAGCTTCAGCGAGAAGCAAACGCAAAATCGCGGAGATGGAGGCTGAGGTGAAACAGGAAGAAGCGCAAAAACAGGGAGGAGTCACTGCGGAGGAGGTTGATTGGCTGACTGACCCGGGTACGCCCGCCAAAAGAGCAACTCAATTTACTCACACTAAGGCGGAGAGCTGGAGAATAAAGACTCTCCTGGCAAAAGCCATGGAGGTTAAGGAAGATGGGAAGCAGCGCACTGGGAAGGAGCACCCCGCTTTGGAAAATCAGTCAGCTGATCCTCCTGAAAGCCATGATTCGTTGGAGCGTAGAATCACCGCAGTACAGGAGGGGGTGGAAGTGATCAACAAGAAACTGACCTTGCTCATCAGATTGCTTCGGCAGACTCTGAGCCCGGATCCCCTTGTGAAGGAACAAAGGATGAAGGAGGCTCAGGATTTCCACTCCATGCAAGAAATGCAAGCCAAAGTAGACAGGCACATTCTGGACGTGGGCTTAGATGCAGCAAGTCGGATTGGAGGCTTTCCGCGCTCTGGCGGGCTTCCCTAGTCCTCTGTTTTTCTCTGTTTGGTTTCTTCTGTTACGGCTCTACGCCAGTTTATCTTGTCTCTTTCTTTTCACTTTGTTTTATGTACCGGCTTCGGCCCTATGCAAAGTACATATGTTATCTGTCTATGTCCCAGTTTTGACAGTGTCGTGGCGATCTCTCTCTGTTTTCAAGAGAAAGCCGCCCTGCGTGGTGTGCAGCTCGATTTTGGAAGCCCTGCGTGGTGTTTATTTTGGTTTTGGAAGCCCAAAGCTAGTTGACAACGAGGTTGAAATGGTCATCTAAGGTTTCCGTCTGCCTTGGCAGAATTTTTGTAAAATACTTTGTTCTTTAATATATATACTTCTGATTTACAAAAAAAAAAAAACAAAAGGGCCTTGAACCTTATAATCTTCGGTCTAAAAGAGAAGGTAGATGAGGATACTTTAGCCATAGCCCAGACAGAATTATATAATAGATTACAAATTGAAACAACGTGTCTCATAGAAGCAACAAGGTTGGGGAAATTAACTAAGAATAAAGGAAGATTGATTCGAATAATGGTGAGCTCTACTGATCATAAGTATGACATACTTAGTAAAACCTCAAGTCTAAAAGGAACGAGAATATTTATAAATGAAGATCTCATTCCAGAAGATCGAGCATAATTAAGAAAGGAGGTTCAAAAGGTAAAAGAAGTTAGGAAGGAAGGAAAATGGGCAATAATTAGAAATAGAAAAGCCTTTATTAGAGAAAGAAACAAAAAAGATAGTAATAAATAGCAATTCAACATGCTCTGGATTCTTCCTTGGAACTGTTGGGGCTTTCCATGGAACAAAGGCCCCAAGCTAAGTTGGATCTCAAATGATGTTGATATTATTTTGCTTGTTGAAACTTGGGAGCACGAAGAATCTAAGGTCCCTAACATAGATGGCTTTACGCAATGGTCTACTTGGAACGAGCGATCCTCTCATAGAGGCATTGCAGAATAGCTTGTTACATTAAGAAGAACATCTCCCCCCATGCTAGGATTTATAAAAACGACCCTTACAACCAATATAGTTGGATAGATATCACTAACATTAATAATAAAAAGACCTACATAGCAATATGTTATTTCTCCCCATCAATTCTAACTTCTATAACAAGAAGAATCTAGATAAAAATAGTCCTTGCAATGGTTTAGAGAATGCTATTTCTAAGAAATGAAGGTAATATCCTTTTCATAGGTGACTTTAATGCTCAAACTTCAAGCAACCAAGCTATTATTCTAAGCAATCATTCCAACCCTAATCCTCTTTGGTTAGACGAAGAACCTACTTTGGCTAATAGGTACAAAAGGAGCTCTGAAGACCATGGGGAGAATTTGTTTGGGTCGGAGCTAGTCAAGCTCTGTAGTGCTCAAGATCTCATAATTTGCAATGGTCTAAAGAAGTGGCCTAATTCTAGCTAGATGACCTGCATCCATGGGCTTGGTAGCAACGTGGTAGACTATGTTATTTCCGATCTCCCTTTATACAACAAAATAATAAATTTTGACATCTTAAACAACCACGAGCTTGACTTTGATCATAGGCCTTTACTTATAACTCTCAATTTTGTCATGCATACAGATCCCATAGAAAATAACCCTTATAGCGAAAAGAACTTAATATTTGATAGAAATAAAAATGATCTCTTTCTAAATGAATTAAAAACCAATTTGCTTCCTTTATCTAGGATAGACAATATAGAATACCTCTATCACAATTTTACTACAACCCTCTCCTATTCTATTAACAAGTTCTCAATTCGAAGTCTCAAATAATAAAACAAATAGTAAAACCAACCCATGGTATGATAAAGATTGTAAAAGTGCGAGGAGAGCAATTAAGGAAGTTATTGATGAATCCCTTAAAATGGGCAAGATAAAAATATACAAAGCCCTAACTAAAAGCAAAAAGAGGCAGTACATTCGTAAAATACAAGAGAATCTCTTACACCTCTCTAAGGTAGCTCCTAGGAAATTTTGGAGGCAAATTCTGACTAGGAAAACTAAAGATAATAATAAAATTGCTTTACACAATTGGAATTCCTATCTTAAAAAAATTTATGAATCTCCAAATGTCATGGATAACTTTGAAACCCTAATCACAACGAAAGAAGTTTTCTCATTGGAAGACATTGATTTTGGGATTAAACACTTGGAAAATGGGAAAGCTAAGGACATTGAAGGTTACCAGGCAGAAATCTTAAAAATTGGAAGTCTTTTCCTCATCCCCCACATCCACAAGCTTTTCAATAAAGCAGTTAAGCAAGGGTTCCCTAGACCATGGACTGAGAGCCTCATTATCCCTATTTTTAAAAGTGGGGATACAAATAACCCCTCTAATTATCAGACAATTATGATCAACCCTCTCTTAGCCAAGTTATATGGTATTATTTTGGAAAAGAAGTTAAGCATATGGCTTGAAAGTGAAGGTAAGCGGGCTAAAGGCCAAGCAGGTTTTAGAAGGCATCACTCAACAATAGACCACCTCGTTACACTTAGGATCATTGCGGAGGAATGTCATAATGATAAATCAAATCTCTTTTGTTGCTTTTTGGACTTTAGAAAGGATTTCGATCGGTTCCTAGAAACAACCTTTGGAATAGATTAGAAGAGCTAAAGGTTCCTTTCGAGTTGAGAGCTGTCGCTATAAGGTTATATGAGAATGTAATTGCCAAGCTAAAAAGCAATGAGGGGCGGTCGAAATATATTAAATGTAATATCGGAGTTAAACAAGGTTGCCCCCTCTCCCCTACCCTATTTGGCATTTGCATTGACAAGCTTGAAGGTTATTTAGAGGAAGCAGAATGTGCTGGCACGATCTTAGCTGGGATAGTCATCATCCTTCTTCTCTATGTTGACGATATTGTTCTTCTCACAAGGTACTCATATGATCTTGATAAGCAACTTAGGCTTCTTAAGGATTTATGCTCTACCATGGGTATGACTGTTAACACTGACAAAACAAAAGTTATGATTATCAAATCCAAGAAGGAGACTTACGCTAATTTTATGTATGACAATAATAACTTGGAGGAAGTGTATTCTTACAAGTACCTAGGAATTGATATTCATCGCAAGCTCAACTGGAAGTATAACATTGAGAAAAGGATTAATGGGGGGTGGAAAGCTTATTTTGGTCTGAAAATAATTTTAAAATGGCAAACCTCGTAATGTGGGATAAAAATAAGTTCCTCTTTGAAACTTTAGCCACTCCTGTTATCTTATATGGATGTGAGGTCTGGGGTTGCAGCATCTTTAGAGAATCCTGGAGAAAGATTGAGCAAATCTAGAAGCGTTTTATAACGTATAACCTGAAAATTAAAAGTAATACACCCTATCCTATTCTCCTTATAGAAGTAGGTCTTTCCCCTATCAAGAGCCTAGCTATGACTAGGCTTTTGTTGTACAAGCAAAAACTCAATAACATAGGAGATCATAAACTTCCTAAGCTAGCTTTAAATTCCAGCCAAAACCACCTAAGGCTCAAGTGGGGGTGGTATAAAGACACGAGGGCCTAGTTAAACCATTGGGAGATCAATGAGAATGATGAATTGCAAAAGATTAATAACATAAAAATATTGTTACTTCTAAGCTCAAAGAAAAAATATGGTGTGAGAAAGATTTAGCAGCTAAAAGAAAATTAAGTTATTATAAGAAGGTCATCAACCCCACCCTAGAAGATCAAAAGTATCTCTCTGTTTTAACTAGCTCAAAGAAGAAAAGTAATATAGCAAAGATTAGAACAAACTCTCATGAGCTCCATAGTGAAACAGGTCGTTGGGCAGTTCCTAAAACACCATGGATGGAAAGGATCTGCCATCTCTGTGAGAATAGGAACATTGAGGATGAAAGCCACTTCCTCTTAGAGTGCCCCGTGTACAACCACGTTAGATCTCAGTTTCATAATCTTTGTCGCAATATTGACCTTCCTAGCCTTTTACGATGTCAAAATTATAGTGAGATCATGAGACTTCTCTCCAAGCTTTTTGAGCATAGGAATAAAATCTTAAATCAAACTAAATAATTTGTTTCTTTAGGTCCAATAGACCAAAGTTTGGTCTTAGTGGACATTAACCACCACCATCATCATCATCATCAAGAAAAACATATTTTCAAAAGAATTTACATTTTTTTTTTTTAATCTTGTAAACCATAAAAA
>APFE030955742.1:0-16713 GCA_000404065.3 Pinus taeda | reverse complement strand
CTTTAATTATTGTATTTTTCCTAAGTTATACTGCGGAAAGAAGACATAAATCACTTACTCCACCATGCAAGCACCTAAACAAGCAAAAAAATCATCTCCCACAAGCTAAGACACCAAGCACATGCAGAAGACCTTTCAAAGCTACCACAAGCTGCAACATATTGTATAGAGTGTAACAATTTGTAAATTGGTAGCCTATGCTAGTGAAATCTACTACTTGATAACACTATTTATGCATTTAACATATCTTTATCTGCAAAAAGTTGAAGGAATATTGTGATGCTAGCTATAATACAAAAAAATTCATGTGCTCTTTCCAACCCCAAGGGATATTTTAGTGGTATCATAGTTGTGCATCCTGCTAGCTTGTGAGCATATGAATCCTAGATGTTTCCAGAAGGCAGGGAGAACGTTATACTCAAGAAGAAGAGGGGTGCCCACAACTTAGTCATGGAAGACGGGGAAGAACAAGAGAACCCTTTTGGCATCTTGAATAAACTATCAAATAGCAATAGATAGTCCAAAGGCAACAACAAATAGCTCAAATGTTAGCACAAGGGAAAAAGCAAATGGCCAAAGGACAATAGCAAATGGCCCAATTTTTTGCCCAAGTCATGGAAAATCTAAACATTACAGGTAACAACGTTGTTGGTGGGTCTAATGGTGGTAACAAGAGTTTTCCAAAGGGGAGCAACTACCATAATCCTAGCTCCTTCAACATCCTTGCACAAGCTAACACAAGGGCAACCAGGGGAAGGAACCATAGGCCTCTAATGCCCCAATTTCTAGATGGTCAGGTAGCAGCAAAACAAAATGGAGATTTTACAGAGTATTTTCGAGTATGCATCACTAAGAGAAGGTGTTTTGGCAACCACAACTTTTCATGATTTCAGTAGCATTAAGTACAAAAATTGGCCCAAGGCACAGCAAAATCATGATCTAATGTGCAAGGTTGGGTAATTGTTGATTCCCTCTTTCGATGAGTCATCCAAGTACTCGGTAAGGGCTTGGGTACAAAAGCTAGACACCTACTTCCACCTTAATGCAATGTTGGAAGCAGATATTATCAAATTTGCCAATTTGCATTTGGAAAGGGAAGCACATGAATGGTGGTACAATCCAACTTCACTTCTTATTAGGTCTTCAAGCAAAGAGTGAAACCGATTTGATCAAAAAGATCGAGAGATACACTTCAGGGAGCTAGCACACCAGATGCCTACACTGAAGAACGAGTGGTTGTTGCAGTAATAAATATATTTGAACAAAGGTTGGTCATGCTCTTCACAAAGGGTCTAGTCGAGCCATTGGATGGGTGGGTCAAGGACATCAAGCCCCCCACTTACAAGATGCTATCACTAAGACACAAGATATGGGAGATGTGCTGCTCAAAGCTAAGTTCCCATCCAAACCATTCATCCCTCAGAGGGACAGAAAAGAAGTCATTTCAGAGATATTGGACTAGGAAGGCCAAGTTGGATGATGAGACCTAGAGCGAGCTGAGGAGGAAGAAACTCTGCTTCACTTAGAAAGAACCATGGGAATCTGGTCACAAATGCTTGGGAAAGCGGAAGGTCCACTATATTGAAGTAGTGTCAGATAGTGATGATGAATATGATACAACGCCAGCACCAAACAATGAGCTTAGCATTTTTGAAAAAGGGTGGTCCCCTAAGGAGGCTAAAGGAAATGAGAGACATCGTTCAAGAATCAAGGGTGGTACTATCACCACTCTTTCTAGTGTCCCTAAATACTACACCTTCAATATCAAAGGGGTCATACAAGGGCAACGAACCATGGCCCTGGTGGATGGTGGAGCTATTGCACAATTTCATCAACACAACTTTGATGGCAAGGAGAAGTATGCCCATAGAAGAATTTGAGGGCTTCAACATGATGGCAACTAATGGGTATAGCATGAGATGCACGTAGATGATCCTACCTTTGAGCAGGACACTGGGTAATTACACATTCACCAATTATTTCTACATACTAGACCTTGTAGATACCAATGTTGTGTTAGGGGTATAATGGTTGTACTCAATAGGAAAGTTCTCAATGGACCACTAGGTGACGGAAATGGAGTTTCTGGCCGCGAATGGCAGCAAAGTAGTGTTTAGAGGTACATCCAATGGTGGTCCTCCAACTATATCAGCCAAGAAAATGGAGGCAATATGTAGGCACAGAGATGAAGCTTGCCTAGCAGAATGATTGATTACAAGTCAATTGTTGTTAGATAGCAGCCTACTGTATTAAGCCTATGATTTTGATACTGAGTACACAAAGAACATGATGGTTAATGCACCTTCCAGGAAACCAGCCGCATGCACACTCATAGAAATCACCGGAGATTGGAAAGCCCACCTCCTAGTAGAATATTCCAAAAATAAGTTTCCTTGCAAATTGATAAACGGGCTCATCTCAGGTTACAGGTACAGAGTAGAGGATGAAGTCATTTTCTATAAAGACAGGATATGTTTGATCTCTGAATCTACACTCAAAAAGGATATCTTGGAAGCCGCACATGACCCACAACTAACGGGACACCAGGGGCTCTTTGAAACATACAGACAGATCAAAGGACGGTTTTTTAGGAAAGGCCTCAAGGATGATGTGTTGAGGCGCATAAAGGAGTGCATGACTTGTCAGCAGAACAAGCCCAGGAATGCTCCTGTAGGACTGCTCCAGACCATGCCTACGGATGGGAATGCCAAAAAGAGCAGGCAGCGTTTGGAAGTGGTTCTTGCTAAAAAAAAAATTAGGCATTCAAGTAGTTGAAGCACCGGATCATTATATGAATGGAGCATATGATGCAGCCATAAAGGTACCACAGCTTGAGAACTTTACATCCCCAAAGTTTGTCCTGAATGATGCTAGTGAAACAGTCAACCCTGGTTTTGGTATTCAATGCCCGGAAGATGCCTCCTTGCCCCCAAAGGTGGATAAAAGTGATAAGCGGAACTTGGGCATAGCTCCACAAAATGATATTGCAAGCATGGATGAGCTAAGGAATTATGAGTAAGAGCATTCCAAAGAAAATTTGATGGTCTGCTTGGATTATTGTGGATTTGGAATTTTTCCTTACCTGCAACAATTGTAGCTTTCGGAATCTTCTTCACTTGGGTTATCTGAGATATCTGCGAGCATAAGCTCACATGCATTAGAAGAAATACCAGAGGAAGGTACTACTGAAAATGATGTTCGGAGTAGGATCACGGATTATCTCAACATTCCTCAGAATGAATCTAGCATGGTATTCACTATGAGTAGAGGCTCTGCCTTCAAATTTCATGCAGATGCATATCCCATTCACAGAATCGAATGCTGTTAACCATGTTTGTTGATGAAAGTGAGTCTCTTAACTGGATAGCTCAGATTACCAGAAAGAAGGGTGCCAAAATACAAAGTGCTTGGTTCAAGTGGCCAACACTTCAGCTGTGTAGTGCAGGGCTTAGAAAACAGCTCGAACATGAGAAAAGAAGGATAAAGAATCTTGCAAAAGGACCCTTTGTGTTTCCTGTCTAGTCTAGGGTGACTGGAGCTAAGTATTCTTACCAGTGGACATCTCTACCAAAGCAGAACAGGTGGCATGTATTGCTTGACCAGACACTTTGGGTCCAAAGAATATGAATTCTCTTGGATTGTCTCTCTTTGAGCCAGATTTATATTATCACGTCATTTTACAAGGTATTTGGTTCAGACCCAACAGGTTTTGGATGTCTTTTCATAAAAATTATTGTTCTGTCGGTGTCTCCAGAATAAACCAAGCGCAACTGGAACTGGAATAGTGACAGTTTCTCTTGAATATGTTAGTAATATTCTAGAGGGTCGTGATGCTACAATGCAGTAGGGATTCTTTATTCAGGAAAGGGATGGAAGCATTTTCACAAGTCTGAGTTTTAACTTTTTCTTTCTGCAAGGAAACCAACCAGAGGCAGAATTGTTGGAAGGAATGGACCTTCTCATGGAATACATAATATGGGAAGGGCTGATCCCATGGTCGATGGTGGAACTCATCATTTGGGTCCACATAGGCATCAATTCTTCTAGTTATTACAGCGATCATGTTGGGTCCAGGCCCCATGTTTCTACAAATACCATTGTTACTGCCAAGACTGAAAGAAGTGGCTTTGTTGTTTTCATGGATGGTACTGTAACAAAGATGATTTCAGAATATCTTACCAGATGGAAGGAACTGCCTAAAGGGGGCACTACATGGGAAGAAGAACATACCTTGCAATACCCAAATTTGCAATTGCTTGAGGACAAGTAATGTCAGGAAGGGGGGACTGTAATGTCCTCTTGTAATTAATTTTCCCAAGGGATGACGAAGTAGCCTATCCAATCCCATAGGCTATAGTCATTTGTAAAGGGGGGAATCTATTATTGATGTTATTGGAGCAACATTGGATAATTTGGGGTAATTGGGGAAAAAGTAAAACTTCTGATAAAAACAAAATTTGCAGAAAAAAGGAGGGAAACTTGTTAGCCCCTCAAATTAAAATTAGAAGGGAAGACCCCAAAGGGAAACTATGAAAAGGAGAGAGGAGAATCATTTTTTTCATCATGGATTGTTGGTATTTCTGACTTAGTGAGTTGAGACTCCTGAGGGTTTTAAGACCCCTTTTCTCTGATTAGTTTCGGTGGCAAAAGATTCCACCCTAGCCAATCCCTCTCTCTCTTTACACCACTAAGCATTATTTCTGAGGTGTCATTCATCTATCTGTGGCATAATCTGGGCAGCAAATGACTCTTTTGTAGCTCTGTCTGTGGCAGCGAGGGTTCTAGGGCTCTATCTGACAGCAACCCACACTTGGAAAAGTTCCTGAAGGAAGTAGCCGATCTCAGGAAGTTTTCTATGGCAGCGTTTGGTGGCAGCATAGGCTCCTGACATATTATGTTGGGCAGCAAAGGTTTCAAAGCATCTAATCTGAGAAATCCT
This sequence comes from Pinus taeda, assembly GCA_000404065.3. Taxonomy (NCBI): domain Eukaryota; kingdom Viridiplantae; phylum Streptophyta; class Pinopsida; order Pinales; family Pinaceae; genus Pinus; species Pinus taeda. The sequence goes on along the minus strand of APFE030955742.1, from coordinate 11,774 downwards.
ACTGTGGCTGCAAGCCATTTCTGTAGCATTTTTATGGAAATGACACCTATTTAAGGTCCTACCTGGGCAGCTAAGTGAAGTCTGTGATACCAAGAGTCCGGAGGCAGCGAATCATCCCCCTGTGCCATTATTTGCGGCTAACTGTGGCAGTGCAGGAGCCTGAGATATAACTAAGGCAACCATCAATCTAAGAAGCCTTCTTTGAGACAGCAAGGTCCAACTGAAGCTCTGTCATCAGCCACAGACTACCTCTGCAGTGTTACTTGTAGCAGTGGATCCCTTTGAAGATTAAATTAGGCAACGGACACTTGCTAAGGTATCAATCGTGGCAGCAGAACCTTTCTGAGGATCAACTGGGACAATGAATCCTTGTTGGAAGGTCAATTGAGACAGTGAATCCATCTAAGGGTCAATTGTGGCAGTGAAATCCCTTCTGAAGATTGGTCTAGGGCAGGAGGCCTTTTAGGGCACCTCTGGATAAGCAGCAAGGTGTAATCTGAGCATTGAAAGGCATTGTTAGGGTATTTCCTGAGGCAGCAAGGAAACTGATGATCCTGTGAGTCGAATCAGCCAAATGCACACTGCACTGTTTGTGGATAGGATTAACTGGTGTCATAACCCTTGTGTAAATGGCTGGTTCATTCAATGCAAGGTTGCAACTGTTATGTATTTTTGGTATTTCTAGTGAAATCTACTACTTGATTCCAATGTTTGTGCATTTAACATCATCTCTATTTGCAAAAAATTGAAGGAATACTATGATACTAGCTACAATACAAAATTTGTCATGTGCTTTTTCCAACCCTAAGGGATATTAAAAAAAGCTTAAGCACAGATAGTAAGAGGTTGGGTAGATTTTTATGAGTTGAATGGTTTATGAATGATAACATAACGGTAAGGGAATGGTACAACTGTACAAGTGGCGATTCAAATCATTTTCCCATATTCTTGGAGCTCACTGCCATGGGGGGAAAGCCACCCGATCACTCTAAATTCAATCCACTTTAACTAGAAGATGAGGATTTGGTAATTTAATAAAGAGCCAGTGGTTTCCTTACAACCGAAGGCTTATAGAATCTACAGCCATCCAATTTGAAAACTATCTGAAGAAGATGAAATAGGTTGTTGTGAAGTGGTCCCATGAGAAAAAAACTCAACAATGAGGAATTAAAAGAGGTTAAGAGTCAATTGGAGGGTTCATACTTTCACGATCTTGTTAATTATACAGATGAGGATCACAGGGCTTGGCAAGTGGCCTGCAAAAAAGGAAAAGAGTACTATTGGAGGAAAAGGAGGCAGTTTGGGAACTTAAAAGCATTTCCCTTGAGTGATGAGAATACCAAATGTTTTTCATTGGTCTGCAAACTATAGGAAAAATGTGAACACCATATGAAAAATGCAAAGGCCAGGTGGATTTATGGTTTCAAGTTTCAAGGATCTAGCTAGAGCAGGGGTGGATCATTTCAATAGTATCTTTAAGACAATAGAGCTACAATAGTTGAGGTTGTTAAGATGGCAATTTTCTTTCCTAGCTTTGCCTCTAAAGAAGACTGTCAATTTGATGGTAGAATTTTCTAAAGAAGAGCTTCAGGTGGTATTGCACTCCTTCCAAAAGGATCAAATCCCAAAACCAAGCAGCTAGCGCGTTGAATTTTTTTCTCGAGTTCAATGAGATGTTAGAGAAGGATTTTTTTGAGTAATTGAAGAATCTAGAACTTCCAGTAGGACTTGGTTTCTTTTAATGCTACTTTCATTGCTCTCATCCCTAAACTAGATAACCCCCAGTTTTGAGGAGTACAAACCTATTTCTTTGAGCAATTGCATTTACAAAATTATATCAACGATTATTGCGAAAAGGATAAATGTTGTTCCATTTAAGACAATCTCGCAGGCGATAGTTTGGGTTTTTGGCTAGCATGTAAATTCATGAAGCTATTGGTGTTGCCCACAAAGCCTTCCACTCTATCAAAACCAAAAGGATGCCTGCTATGGCAATCAAGGTTGATCTTTCAAAGGCCTGTGACATTGTTAGTTGGATCCACTTGCCATTGATGCTTATTCACTCGGGGTTTAATCTTATGTTTATTCATTGGGTCATGAATTGTGTCACCAGTCATTTTCGCATTTGTAATCAAAGATTTTGCTTCCAAGTTCTACAAACCCGGGCAAGGTTTAAGGTAGGGTTGTCCTTTCTCACCTCTATTATTCCTACTTGTGCCTAAAGATCTTAGCAGAGCTCTCCTTGAGGCAAAAAATTTGGGGCCTTTAAAAGGTATCAAAATAGGTAGGACCTACTTGATTGGACCGAAACCGAAACTGGCTGGTTGGACAGGGCCACGTATCAAATCAACCACAAACCCAGCCCAAGGTACCAAACCAGCCGGTCCTCTCTTGAAACAGCCAAGCAGGTCAGTCCACATGGACCCAACATGTGCAGATTTGAAATGGGTCGATAGGCAGGTATTTTGTCGCTGATATGTATCGCACTTGGTGCTATTTTGATATATTCACCCTTATATGGCATATATATGAACAAACTTTGCATATTTTGTCTCTAATGTTTTGGAAACTTAAAAATATTTTTTCATTAAAAATTAATTGTTTTATGTATTTTTTAAGAAACTGGTTCGTCATATCCGATTCCATTGAAGTCCAAGTCAAAACCCAGTTTGAAAGGTGGTCAGTTTGAAGACCAGTTCTGAGTTTTAAAACTATGCCTCAAACTCATGGAGGTTCTCAATCTTTACTATAATGAAATTGGTACACAATCCAATGTAGGGAGATCTATTATTTCTTTCATGGAGATAAGTGAGGAGGATAAGATTATTTTCTCACAAATGTTTCCTTTTGCTGAGGTTGAGATGCAGAGATACGTATAAAATTGTTAAGTTTTTATCTAAATCCAGTGACTGTAAAAAAACAGAATGGGTGTGGATGGTTTCTAAGGTTGAAAAGGAGATGTCAATATGGTGCAATATATGGTTATCATCATGGGAGACAAGTTAGTGCTGGTGAAATCCCTACTTGAAGTCATCCCTGTGTAGTGAGAGTCTTTGCCCTTTAGTCCCAAACAGATCCTGGAACAGGTGAGAAGACTTAGTTTCAGATTCCTATGGGCCGGGGGCAAAGAGAAAAAAAGAATATTCCTTGGGTCTCATAGAAGAAAACTGTTGTTCCTAAGGAGCTGTGAGGATGGAACACTTAAAATCTCCATTGCTTGGAAAGAGCCCTGACTGCTAAATATGTCTAGAGAATTATAGAAGGGAAGGGCTTATTGAGCAAGGTGGTGAATTGGAAGTACATACAGCCTCTGCCTACTGAGGATTCTATAAGATCTCCAAATAAATCCTACAATAACTCTTAAGTAATTTGGAAGGCGGTGGTGTTGGTCTTTCTGCTGATTGGAAGCCAGTTGGTTTGAACTTTGGAAGGTTGCGGGTGGCAACAAGGCTGGGGGTTGATCCTTGAGACGGGTGTGAAGGAAACTTTAGGTTGCCTAGGAATATGGTTGCAGTTTTGAGAGAATGGATTTTGTTATTTATCTCAAGTGACCAATCATGAGAATGCCTCCTCCTTCCGAAACAGGAGTGACTTTCAGCCAATAATTTGGGTTTCTTTATTAATGAGGGGTTGATGTGGGAAAATTATTGACCTGCTCTAAAAGCCAGGCATGTTAAGATTAAGAAGGATGTACGGTCTGGGAACACTGTCAGTGGTGATTCTGGTGAATATTCTCCAAATTTGGGTTATAAATGTCTTAGGAGGAAGAAAGAGTGCAGGATCAGGAATCATGGTACAAGATGGTTTGGAAAATCATGTGTCCCCTAGAATCAAGGATCTTCATGCATCTGGAAAGGGCCAGGCAGATGCCCTCTCTGCAAGGTTTGTGATGAATCTCACTCTCAAGTCTCATCTACTCATACATTGTAATTTTGCTGGCTTAGTTTTGAAGGAAATTGAGTCATGACTGACTTCAGGAATGTGTAAAGGGGGCAGTCTCTGAGGAATGCTTGAGAGATTGGTGTGGGAGCCCTATTACCAGGCCTTACACAAATCTCTTCTTCCTCTTATCACTGCTTGAGGGATTTGGTTAGCAAGAAATTCAGGGTTGTTTGACGGTAAAACTTGTCCTCTACAGCAACGTGCCTCACAAAGCATCAATTCTTAGGAAATTCAAGCAAGTTAAGGATAGTAAACCCCCAAGGGTTGTTGTGGCTGAAAGCCTGAAACTATTCATAAATGAGGAACCTGAGCTTATTTTGATGAAGCTGCCCAAGGTGAACCACCTGTTGAAGGAGCTGGGGGTTTACTGTTCCTTTCTGAATTCCATTACTACAAATTCAAGGCTGGTTTGTGTTGGAGTACCAACAATAAAGCTGAGCTTATGGAACTAATATTCTCTTATCATGACTTGATCTGTAAACTGTCGTGGATATTCCACTGGACAGCTCGTCACAACAGATCTGATAATATTATATTAAAAATTTGAGATTCTACACTATTACATCTTTATTTAATTTCTAAATCTATAGATCTTACTGTAATTAGTGCATGCATATAAAATTAAATTATGTCGAAAATAAGAGAATGATAAAAAAGCTCACACACACATAAGACACAATATATGCTCTCTAGGAAACCCTTTTGGGAGAAAATCCAGCTAGAAGGTGAGGCCCCTATGCTCTCTTTCTCTGTCTGGAAATATGGCTGCAAATACAAAAAAGTAATGTTTGTGGCCCGTGAGCTACTACAGTGCACATATCCTCTCTGTGTGCTCTACCTCCTATCTCTCTTGGCTATCTTTTCTCATGTATAGAATAAATGCTCTCGAAAGAATGGAATAACTCTTCCTCCTATTGGCTCTGTTATAACACAACCTGTTATAACTAGAGTTACAAAATAGACTCTTCTAGAGTCTTTTACATCACAAATACGTGGCTAGCCCCTTTTCCGTGAATTTTGGGGCCTGATGCGGCATCTTTCCGAACTATAGGTGTAAAAACGGGAAGGTCAACTTTTGAGTGGCATAACTTTTGCATATAGACTACGACTGATGCGATTTTTGCATCATTGGAAAGCTTTCTGTGTGTAGAATAGCATGAAAAGGTGTTGTGCTTAAGCGTCAAAGTTTTACCCCCAAAAAATGTTGTTTGATGCCTCAAAACGCTCCCGAAAGGTTTCAGACCCCATTTCGCCAAACTAGGTCCCGCCGGTAAAAACAGTCCCGTGAGTTGATTCCTCCACTTTTTCCACTCCAAATGCATCGCGATGGATGACAAACAATATAATGAACCAATTCAAATCACACCTCCCCATTTTGGGAGGATTTTGGTCCCCAAAAGCTTTTACTGAATGAGGTGAGGAAAATTTTCCTCCACCTTCTCTCTGGTGTACCATTTAGCTTTGCTTGGAAGTTGTCAAATCAACCCAATCAGCGAAAGGTCTTATTACCTTTGTCTTGTAGTTCTAAACCTCTTGTACAAAACTGTATCTTCTCTCAGCTTTGCCTGAGCGTCTAGTGCCAAATCCTCCACAAAATGTAGGACCTGTGCCTTTTCCTGATCTAGCATGAAAGGCTCATAGAGTTTCAAATTCTCTAGAATTTCAAATTCTCTACATTTACAACTGAGTAAATGCTCATATATGGTGGTAAATTGAGTCGATAGGCATTATCACCCACCTTTTCCAGTATCTCAAAGGGACCATACCTTAGAGCCTTGATTTTCTTACCAAGCCCCGGCAGCCTCTCCTTGTTCCATTGTAGCCATATTCTGTCTCCCACTTTGAATGTTTTCTTTGTTTTGTGTTGATCATGTTTGGCCTCATACTCCACCTGCAACTTCTACAGTGTTTCTTGTACCTGTAGATGGATCTGCCTAATCTTCTCTATGAATTTTTCAGCCCTCAAAGCATCTCCTGTAAGGTCTTCCTTCACTCCTCCTTGTTGCCCATATGCAATATCCAAAGGTGAAGGTGGAAAATATCCAAAACAAGTTTCAAATGGGGACTTTCATGTAGAAGTGTGGACCGCTCTGTTATAAGAATGTTGTATCTATACCATATTTTCATCCCAGGTCTTCGGATGCTTCTGGTTGTAACCCCTCAGAAGCTGCACCAAAGTCCTATTGATTACTTTTGTCTGCCCATCTATCTGTGGATGGAATGTTGTAGATCTCTTAAACTTCGCATCCATCTTCTCCCGCAATGTAGTCCAGAATGCACTAAGAAATCTTGTATCCCCGTCTGAAATGATGCTCCTTGGTATCACAAAGTGCACCCAGACCTGTCCAAATAACAAGTTTGTTGCTTCTTTTTCGTTGATGGTCTTTTTACAGGGAATCAGAACACACATCTTGCTGAACCTGTCAACTACCACGAACAGGTAGTCATGTCCCTTCCTAATTGTCAGTAAACCTCCCACAAAGTCAATGGAAATGATTTCCCAAGGACGAGTAGGTAAAAGTAAGGGATGATACAAACCCTGTTTCCTGTTGCTAGACTTGCCGTTACAACAAGGCATGCATCCTCTTATGAACCTAGTTACCTGTTCTTGCATCTTGGGCCAATATACATACCTCTACAAGTTAGCCACAGTCTTCCCTACACCAAAGTGCCCTGCAACCTTGGAGGTGTGAGCCTCTCTAATCAGCTACAAAAACTCACCTTTAGGAACACATAGCTTATCTAGCCTGTAGAGTAACCCATCCTAGAAATGGTAGTCAACAGTGTTGTCCCCATCGTGCACATGACTCTGACTCTACAACTGTTGATACACCTCCTTGAAGTCCTCATCTTCGAATATGCCTCTTTGTATGCATCATGGGTGAATGGCTCCATGTGCATAAGAGTCCCCAAAGATGTAATCTTTGATGTGGTTGGCCTTGAAAGCATATCGGCCAACTTGTTTGTGTTTCCCTTCTTATACTTGATCACCAAATGAAACTGTTGTAAAAAACCCATACACTTGTAATGCCTAGTATATTGTAGCTTACTCTGGGCTTGCAAGTACTGTAACGACTGGTGATCTGTGTGGATTATTGTCTCTTTTCCCATCAGACAGTGCTTCCACTCCTTCACAGCTTGCACCATGGCATAGAACTCCTTATCGTAGGTAGGGTAGTTAAGAACTGCCCCATGAAATACTTCAAAATGGTAGCAAACGAGAGTTCCTCCTTGCATCAAGACAGCTCCAATAGCATACCCACTCGCATCTGTCTCCACTTCAAAGGGCCGCTGCAAGTTTGGTAATGCCAGAACTAGTGCTTCACTGATCTTCTTCATTAACTCATCTAAAGCCTTATGCTACCCTTTTCCTCACTGGAAACTCTTGCCATTTTTTGTTATGACATGGAGCAGTGTTGCTACTACTGAAAACGAGGCTATGAGTTTCCTTAGGTATTGTGCTTCTCCAATGAAACTCCTAACCTCAGTAACATTAGTAGGCACCAGCCATTCCAAGATAGCCTCCTTCTTGGAAGGATCTATCTTCAATTCTCCTCCACTAATCACATATTCCAAATACACCAAGGACTACTGCGCAAACTCGCACTTCTTGAGATTTGCTAGCAGTTGGTGCTTCTTCAATGTTTCCATCACCTACGTCAAATGTGAAATATGCTCCTCCCAAGTAGCACTATATACTAGTATATCATCGAAATAGACAATAACAAATGAATCTATAAAAGGGTGCAGTACATCATTCATTAATCTCATAAATGTAACTGGTGCATTACATAGGCCAAATGGCATAACTAACCACTCATACAAACCTTGCTTGGTTTTGAAGGCGGTCTTCAATGTATCTTCTTCTTTAACTTGAACCTAATGATATCCAGACTTCAAGTCCAGTTTGGTGAAATATTTTGCTTGTTGCAACTGATCTAGTTGATCATCTAACCTAGGCAGGGGGGTGTCTGTTTTGAGCGTGATTTTATTCAACACCCTGTAATCTATACACATCCGCCAAGTCCCATCCTTCTTTGGCATAATGATGATGAATGACCCACATGGTGATGTACTCAATTGAATGACACCATGTTCCAACAACTGTTGCAGTTGTTTCTTCACCTCACTTGCTTCTATAACAGACTACCTGTATAGCCCAATATTTGGTAATGGGGAGTCTGGCAATAGCTAGATCTCGTCCTCCACTTCCCTCTTAGGGGCTAGCCCTTTATGCTCTTGGAACACATCCTTGTATGCCTATAAAAGCTCCTCCCATTGTTGTTTTTATTTCTTAGTACACCACTTTAGGGATGCCTTGCCTCTTATTTACTCCTCTACACACTGATTTTCTCTTAAAAGCAATAGAACATACTTCTTGTTGGAACTGATCAATTTCTTGGCTTGGTTGGCACTTACCAGTGTGATTTTCGACTTGCCTTTGTGCACGTTGATGATGAATGATTTTCCATCCTTGATGAGCTGGTACTGGTCAGCTCTCCTCATGAATATTGCATCACGCATATACATGTATGGACTCCCAAACACGACTCCACACACATCAAGGGGAACCACATCCAGATCTACTTCATCAATAAATTCAACACTGATAGAAAATCTAATTTTACACAGTTTTGTTACCTACAACTCTGCATCCTTATGTACCCATCCCAGTGGATATGGCTTTGGATGATCATGAACTTCCAACCCCAACTTCTTGACCAAATCTGTTGCAATGAGATTTGTCTATGATCTTGAGTCAAACAGAGTATCAATCTTTGTCTTCTTGACCTGTATCTTTAGCTGGAAGGGTTTAGTCATTTCTTTCCTTCCTGTTGTTGAAGGCTACTCAGATTCACCACCTTTTTCACTAACATACAGACGATCTTCTCATCCATGTCTAAGTTGCTTTCAACTTGGCTGCTCAAATCAGTGGCCATGAGATTCTTCTTCTTATTATATTTCTTCTTGTTCTTCGGGTGTAGCTCTGGATGCAATTTCCAGCACTTCTCTGCATGGCCATCAATGTGGCAGTGGTTGCATTTGTTGCTAGGATCTTTGCACTGGTGTGTTGTGGTTGTCGTCTTTTTATTTTTTCCTCCTTTTTGCTTCTTCTTCCCCTCCTTAGAATCTTCTTGTTGCTCCCTCTACTTCGATCCACTTAATTGCGCTCTTTTCAAGCCTATGTTCTCCAGGTACTGTACCTGTACACAAGCCTCGTCCACTGTTTTGGGCTTGAACAACATCACTTGCTCATGCATATGGCAGTGGAAACCCCCCAAATACTTGAGTACATTTGGGTTCTTTGGAGAGATACCAAACATTATAACCATCTTTATGAATTTTGTGGTGTACTCCTACACACTTTGGCCCAGCTTTTACCTGAAGTAATGCCACCGGATCCATTGGTCTTCCACATACCCAATGGGATAAAACTATGACTTAATGAGGATTTTGAAATCCTCCCACTTAGTCATTGGAGGTTCTCCCTCCAACCTTAGGGTTTCTGTGTGGCTCTCCCACCAAGTCAGTGCATGGCCCTCCAATTTCAGCAACGTGAATGAGATCTTTTGCCCTTCCTCGATCTAATGGACACTAAAATAAACTTCAAATTACTGCAAACAGTGGTTCAACTTCAGAGCATCAATCTCGCTGTGGTATGGCTTGATATCGACTTTTGCCTCCACTTTAAACAGGGATTGGTTCACAGTTGCGATCTTTTTCAAGTTCTTTCTTCAGCTGGTTCTTTGCGCCTTCCCGATCCCCTTTCTGATTTGTCCTCTGCATTCGAACCCTGTTCTTCTCCAAATATCCCTAGCTTATTGCTTAGGACCACCATGAAGAGGTTTACATTGTGGTTTATATCTGTGACTTGTTCTTCGAGAGGCGAAACCCTCACCTCTACAGGATCATGAGGTTCATTTACAGATTCGTCGCCCATGATTAGGGTTTTGCGATTTTTGGCCTTGTTGATCTAGATCCCTGCAATCTCCACAAAATACCCAAAGAAACCTGCTCTGATACCAAATGATCTATAAACTGTCGTGGATATTCCAATGGACAGTTCCTCACGAAAGATCTAAAAATATTATATTAAAAATCTGAGATTCTACACTATCACAGTTTTATTTAATTTCTAGATCTGTAGATCTTACTGTAATTAGTGCATGCATGTAAAAGTAAATTATGTAGAAAAGAAGAGAACGATAAAATAAGCTCACACACACATAAGACACAAGATATGCTACCCTTTTGGAGAAAACCCAAATGGAAGGTGAGGTCGCTTCGCTCTCTTTCTCTGTCTAGAAATATCGTTGTAGATACAAAGAAGTAATGTTTGTGGCCTGTGGGTTGCTATAGTGCACAGATCCTCTGTGTGTGCTCTACATCCTATCTCTCCTGGCTATCTTTGCTCATCTATGGAACAAATGTTCTCGAAAGAATGGAATGTCTCTTCCTCCTAGCGGCCTGGTTACAACACAGCGCGATAGCCTACTGGTGGTTAAGTTTGACTACATCAAATCTTAAGTAGAGTTACAAAATAGACTCTTCTAGAGTCTTTTACATCACAAACACGTGGCTAGCCTCTTTTCCATGAATAATGGGGGTTGACACGGCATCCTCCCAAACTAAAGGTGTAAAAACAAGAAGGTCAACTTCTGAGTGGCGTAACTTTTGCATACGAACTCCGATTGACGTGATTCTTACACCATTGGAAAGCTTTGTGTGTGTAGAAGAGCATGAAAAGGTGTTGCGCTTATGCGGCAAAGTTTTACCCCCAAAAAATGTCGTTTGATGCCTCAAAACGCTCTCGGAAGATTTCAGACCCCGTTTCGTCAAACTGGGTCCCGCTAGTAAAAAAATGGTCCCGTGAGCTAATTCCTCCACTTTGTCCACTCTAAATGCATCGAGATGGATGACAAACAATATAATGATCCAATTTGGATCATGACTGTTGAGAAGGGTGTCCAAAAACTGCAAATTATGGGAGTCTGATGGTAGTTTGTTGATTGGATAAGGGGTGTGTGCTTTGCAAACTTTTCTTTTGAGACCTATCTTTGAGGATAAATGGAGAATTATTGATTGAAGATGGAACAAACAACTCCATAGACCTTTACATGCAACTAACTACTACTTAAATCCAAGGTATGTAATTATGATTTTCAAAATTTATAAGTTTTGGCATTCATTAGAAATAACTTTGGCAAACATTCAAAATTAACTGATGAATATTTTTTGGTTTTTTAACTTTGAAAGTACCATTACATTACAAATTTTGAAGCTGATGGGGAGGTAAAAGAGGGATAGTATAGATGTTGATCACATGGTCTCAGTCTCCCAGATCCCAAGATTTAAGATTAGATACATATAGGCTCTTGAATTTCAATGAGTATCGATACCTTTGGCATGTTTATGGCTATAAGAAATAAAGCAAAGTATCCACCACGTAAAAAATGTCAAAATTTCCAAATAATATTACTCACTACAATTGTTGAGTCCAAGTTTCAAAGCCATTTGTTAATACTTCTTTGCTTTCAACACTTTTTGCAAACTATTGGTGGCAACAATTTGGTAGCCAATGCCTTGAATTGCAAAAATTTGTGTTAAATTTGGACAACTAGGTCCAAACTCCATGTTCTGATGTTCAGATTAAGAGGCTAATATTTTTGTTGGATTCCTCTTTCTGAGAGGTGTAAAATCCATATAAAAATAGTCTTAATCCGATGAGCAGAACTTATATTTTGAATTTATTATTCTTAATAAATTATATGTGCAAGGTCAGCCAGTTTTGTAATGTAGGCTCACATGCCCAACAGATGTGTCACCCACCC